>CM053248.1:40781853-40806853 GCA_028583405.1 Pogonophryne albipinna
GGCTTTGTGGAAACACCCTGGTTATTTACGTGATTCTACGATACGCCAAGATGAAGACGGTCACGAACATCTACATCCTGAACCTGGCGGTGGCAGACGTTCTGTGCATGATGAGTCTGCCGTTCATCGCCATGCAGCTGACGCTGGTTCACTGGCCCTTTGGACAGGTGCTGTGCAAAGGCATCATGACTGTTGGTAAGTGGAGAGCAAAATGCAAGAGTTAACCCATGTCCTATGTTCAAGTCATTTGTACATTAGCTACAGTGTAGATATGGCAATGAAAAACGTAATCCCAGGCTCCGCTTCACAACTGCAGGTGTATCCAAACATGTATCCATGATAAGCTGTAAATCAAGAGGAATACAATTCACAGCAGAGGTTGCGCTAGACTTTTTCGCTGCCCGTCATTTTGACGGACAGGATCGTAAAATTTTCGTCAAAATCCAGAATTACCCGTCGGCCTTTACACAACTCTGACGGGGGGGGGAACAATAATCCACACAAACACACATTCAGACACACTGAAACGCACTCACATTCGCATACACACGCCTACAACACACACGCACACCCAGAGTGTTTCAGTACTAAAAAAAAAATGCCAGATGGATAAATCAAAATGACAGCACATAGCTGTCTAAGATAACATAAAAATGGGTGTCATTGCCACTTGCAGACATTTGCAGATCAAAAGGCTTATGAAATTGCATCGTGAACTGTTAGCGCCGTGTTATGCATGCCCACTGCACCTCGCGGGGGCGAGCGCACAGCGTAAAGCCAAAACTCACAGACATTTCAATGATTTGTACGGAAAGTTAGGATTGGAAACGGTATCATTTCCTTTTTGGCGGGCATGCATAAACCATGCGGGCATGCGGAGCCTCGCTGCGGGGAAACTTTGGCGCTGTTCCAAGTTTGTTCTAATCTGTCAAAATGACGGATTGCTTTCACATTTTTCCGTCATTGTTAAAAAAAATCCGTCATAGACGGAAAATATTCGGTTAACGAGACCTCTGATTCACAGTAACACTTCTAAGAGGACATATTATGCTCATTTCAGGTTTGTATTTAGTGCCTCTACTGTGACATATCTGGAGGGAACACTTTGCAGACCAATTACATGCACTAAAACCCACAGAACACACTATAGGAGAGGGTGTTTAAAGGTCTCCTATCGTGCAAAATGCACTTTTCAAAGTGTCAGAAAACAAAACCCTCTCTCTTCTCCTCCGTACGCAAATCTCTAAAAACTATGACGTAATATCTGAAATGTGGACCCACGGCCCAATCAGAAACGTTGCTTTCAGAAACAATGCCCGACTGTTTTGGACGTAATATGTTCTGTGTTTACATTAGCATTGCTAACACTCAGGCTAACCTGTACTGGAGAGCATGTGTGTGAAGAAGCAGGAAGTAAAAAAAGGAACTCATCCTTGTGATAAACCTGCAAGAGACATTTTGAGCCAAACACTTTATAGCCATGTTTTTTATATATCTGAGACTTATAATATATACCTAAAAATTGTGTAATAGGAGACCTTTAACCCACGTCCTTTAGCAATTACTTATATCGTTACTTGATGATACCTATCCTTACGTTCCTCCTCTCCTCTCCCAGACTCTCTGAACCAGTTCACCAGCATCTTCTGTCTGATGGTGATGAGCATCGACCGCTATTTGGCCGTGGTTCACCCCATCAGGTCCACCAAATGGCGTAAACCCCGCGTGGCGAAGCTGATTAACATCACGGTGTGGGGCGTGTCCTTGTTAACGATCCTGCCCACGTTGATCTTCAGCGGACTCAACGACGAGCCAGTGTGTGGGATCGTGTGGCCGGAGCCTCAGGAGGTTTACTCCACCACCTTCATCATCTACACCTTCTTCTTCGGATTCTTCCTCCCTCTGGTCGTCATCTGTATGTGCTACCTGCTCATTATAGTCAAGGTAAGAGCATGACACAGCAGTTGATAGCAAGATTATTGTCTGTGGTTTGATTGATTACAGAGATATCCATGTCTCAGACTGTATTGCTTTCACAGTATATTTGGGATATGTTAAGCCGCTGACAGTCCATTTTAAATATTTTAACCACCTGCTTTTCAGTGATAGTGATACTTTTTCTCATAAAGTAAATTTTGGTAAAAATTTAAAGAAACATATCTCCATTAAAACATATATCCAACTGCTCCTAGTATTAGAAAGGGGTTAAATTCAGACTCTGGTGTTTGACAATATAATTCAAACCCTCCATTATCATTTCCCAAAGTGTCACATTGTTTCTTACAGAGATATCCATGTCTCGTAATAATAATAATAGATTACATTTGTATAGCGCCTTTCAAGGGACCCAAGGCCACTTTGCATGGTGACCAAACAAACAAACAAACAAACAAAAGGGGCAAATAATAAAGTAGAAATGAAATATGTAGGAGTGGAAGCAGGGGCTGTGATGGGTTAGGGGTCATAGATTGAACAAAGTGTATTGCTTTTATATATTTGGGATATTTTAAGCCACTGACCGTTTATTTCTCCACCAGGTGAAGTCCTCTGGGATGCGTGTTGGCTCCACAAAGCGAAAGCGATCCGAGCGCAAAGTGACCCGCATGGTGTCCATCGTAGTGGCCGTTTTCGTCTTCTGTTGGTTGCCTTTCTACGTGTTCAACGTGGCGTCCGTCGCCAGCAACATCTACCCCACCTCCTTCGTGAAGAGCACCTTCGACTTCGTGGTGGTGCTAGGCTACGCTAACAGCTGCGCTAACCCCATCCTGTACGCCTTCCTGTCGGACAACTTCAAGAAGAGCTTTCAGAACGTCCTGTGTATTAAGAAAGTCGCCGGTTTGGACGAAATTGAGCGAAGTGACAGCAGGGCGGATAGGAGCAGAATGGCTAACGACGCCGCGATTATAAACGCCAATTTGGAGACTCATAACGCTGCGTTGCTGAATGGCGAGCTGCAGACAACTATTTAAAAGAAGAAAGACACATCCAGGGAGACTTCATGTTGGTTTTTCCAGATGAATGGGCTGACAATTCTCCATTTGTTGAGCTCTGTTCAAAAGATGTGTAGGAGGAGGATTATGTAATCGCTGCTGCTGCTCATGGACACTGACATATGAACAAAGTGACAAACAAACAATGTCTAAAGGGGGTTTCAGAGGTCAGGGAAAGTACACTGACTCCAGCTTGATATGCGGGTTAATGAAGCATCTTTGTCTGGTGTGTGGAGATAGAAAATGCATCTGAAGTGCTTCTGCAGCACAGCAGGGGAGAGTAATGTTGAAACAAACAAGATATATAGGAACGATTTTCTCGCTTGAGATTTCTAATAAGTTGTCCGGAGTCATGCGGACGGACCACGATCGAAAGAAGATGGTGAAATACCAAAGGTTACGGCGCAAACATTGCTCTTCTTGATGGAGTGTTTTGAGGTCTTTGTGGGGCGGCCATTGATTTCTCTGAAAGTGGAGATACAGGCGAAAAAATCTGAGAAATATTTCAGTGCAAAAACAGCCGACACTGTAATCCCCGAGAGACGGAAACAACAAGAAGCAACAGATTCATGCTTTCATGTTTTATTCATACCGGCTGATTAGCCCTTTCCTGCACGATCAACGGGGGAACAAAATGGCAAAGACCTTTTCCAACAACACATTTTATTTATGAGAAGTGACGGATGTTCTCTCTGCAGGACGAGCTGCATTGATCCGTGAACTCCCGAATCCAACATCGTGGATTATTGATTAAAGCGCAAGGAAGGGGAAACATCCTGGCAGCCGCTGTGACCTTGTTCTCTTTAAAAACAGCTTGACTTTGTATAAATATATATATATATATATTAAAAAAAAGATTTTCTGTCGACCCTGAGGGGGAAGATCCAAAATGAATTTGAACTCATTTCCTGCTGTATGCTTGAAATGCATCAAGGACAGCTTGGAAACTTTGTGAAAGCCCTCATGTGAACTTTATACTTCATTGTGTCCTGCTTTTAACATCAGTGTTACCAGCGCTGCCATTGTAAAGAGGCCATATCTACTTGTACAGTGCTGTGTTTTGGCTATTTAAGATGTTCATGTCAGCTTTGAATGTGGTTCAGCTTGCAAAAAAACTCTATATTTTTCAGGATATGTAAAAAAAATTGTCAAAGAGAGAGAGAGAGGCGGTACTAAGAACTAAATGCTAACAATTAGCTTGCTGAGCTAACTGGGCTGACTCCATTAACCCTTCCTAGTAGAGCAACAAAAACCGCGTCACAACAATAACCTGAATTTGTAAACCTTATATACATTACATTACATGTTAGACGCTTTTATCCAAGGCGACTTCCATACTCAATACTGTGGACAATCCCCACAGGAGCAATTTGGGGTGAAGTGTCTCAGGGACACAACGACATGCTGACTGCAGTGGGGTTTGAACCTGTGCCCCCCTGATCCCAACACCAACGCACAATCCACTGAGCCACACGCCTCCCTTATCAATCCATTAATAATGACTGAATGAACCCACAAACACACGTCTATTTCCATGTTAGCTATCAGTTTTCCTTTGGATATCCACACCTGGTTGCCAAGAGATTTGTAATACGGTCGTCCGCCATATGCTTTAGGGTCAGATTCACGACAGTTTATATATCAGTCAAGTTAAAAACCATCGATAACTGCCATCAAAAGAGATGCAGGGTCAGACAGGGAACGTCCCGGGAGGTTTCTGCAGAAAATAATATATCATGGCGTTGCCTCTGCGCTGTCAGGAGTTGTATTTATTGCGAGGTCAGTGCCATCTTCACTCACAGGTCAAAAGAGGAAGACTCTGGACTCAAGATTCAAATCACAGGAAGCACAACGTTTGTTAAAAGGCTTAATATGTTTTCAAATGCCTACGAATCTTATTCTACAGACTTAGCAAAGCATATTTGTTTCGTGCAGACCCTCTTAAAACATCCCATCATCACTGTGATATACATTTCAGTACAACATGAAAATTATCCTTTCGTCCTATAATCGTAAATGCAATATTAGTCAAAATCATTATCAGCTATTTGCAGTTTGAAACAACAAAAGTAGCGACAACAAAAAACCTGAAACAGCTCCAATTAAGATTTACGAACCTCTTAAAAACTATATTTCCAAATCTTATTCTACAGAATTAACAATGCATATTTAATGTGTGCAGACCCTCTTAAAACATCCCATCATCATCACTGTGATATACAATTCAATACAACATGAAAATTATCCTTTCCTCCTATATCGTAAATTATTTAATGTGTTCACATAGTGCATCCCTTGTATGCATGTAGGTACAGTTTGATATCATTAGAATAAAATGCGTCACACATACGCAAATGTCTTGTCTGAGTGAAGCAGGAGGTGATGATACCTTCTGCATCAGTGTGTCATACAGTGGACTGAGTGGAATAATGTGACACATCCCAAACGCTTTATGAGGATGTAAAAAAAGACTTGAATGAGTCGAAAACACGCTTTACAGTGAGGAACTCAATTAACAACGTCGCCCAACACAGTTTTAAATCGTGCAAGAACTATTCTCTCATCATTCACAGTTAATTACATTTCCCCAGTCCTACTATCTCCTCATCTCTCTCTCTTTGAACAATACTAATATGAGCTGACACACATTTCACACCCTCCCAAGCTGAGCTGAACTGAACCATGCTGAAGGAAACACTCTATTTCTGTCATTGCCGCCGGCTATTTGGACATACTTAATGGACTTATATGTACTTAATGAACCCATGTTTAGTAGATGTTGATAAGACGGTTCGTGCCAAATCCAATGTAAATGTAGCGCTAAAAAAGGCCAGCGAAGGAAGTCAAACGCTGCTCTTTTTGTGTGAAATCCAGACCTACTTACTGCCCTGCAATTATGTCGTATAATGGAAAAGTCATTTGGGTTGACATATGTCCGGATTTCTGTCTTGGTTAAAGGTCCCCTATTATACTGTTTCTCATCAATATATCACAGGTCTCAGATAAATACAGAGCCTGTCTCTGATTGGCTGGAACACCAAACACATCATTGCAGCATTACCCATAATCCCCTCTGTTACTTTAGATAAAAATAAGGAGCCCCTCCCCACGCTCCTCTGAGAGACATTTGGTTACAAAGAACTCAATAGCCGCGTTCACACCGCAGTACTTTTCCCACTTTAGTTCCGATATAGTTCCGAAATGTCGCGTTCACACCAAAAACAGCCGGAACTAAATTAATTCATCAGAACCATTTTTACCCCCTTTTTTTTCCCGTCCCTGCTAGAGAGCAGGTACTTTCGTGGGAGAAAAAGGTTCCTGTGTCTGATGGCTGGGCGGATTGCAAACCACGCCCCGTAAAACTGGCGATTTACTCGGAAGGCTTCAGTAGAAGCTGCTGGGAGTCCCAGCAGCTTCTACTGAAGCCAGTCCCCAACTCCGGGGACTTCCGGCCGGGGACTTTGGGTGGCAGTATACGCCGTGAAGTGGTTTGCGGCCTGCCAGTAAACCCAAAGCAGAAGAAGAAGAAGTGACGCGATCGGCTCTTAGTTCATGAGAACTAAAGAGTTCTCATGAACCTTTGTGGGAAAAGTACTGCGGTGTGAAAGCGCCTAATGGTGCTCTAGGAGGAGATTCAGGTGATAAGGTGGGGGGGGGTTACCTTGGTTGCTGATTGGCTAATGGTTACACAAGCCAAAAAATCGCTATGACATCATAAAGTGGCCAAAATCTGATCGGCTCATTTTCAGACAAGTTTTTATAGAAATGGATCAAAAAGAGAGAGAATCTTTGTTCCTGAAACTTTCAGAGTCTCTTTCCACAGAGGGGACACATGTTGATGTAGAAGAGACATGGAGAAGAGGGGACACATGTTGATGTAGAAGAGACATGAAGAAGAGGGGACACATGTTGATGTAGAAGAGACATGAAGAAGAGGGGACACATGTTGATGTAGAAGAGACATGAAGAAGAGGGGACACATGTTGATGTAGAAGAGACATGAAGAAGTGGATTTTGAATAATAGGTGACCTTTAATGCCGATGTATAGATGAAGAGAGCGGAGGAACAGAGAAATCTCTACCTTCTTGTTCTCCGTTTATTTTTTCCGGAAACACAAATTCATTTGTGAAGGGCTAGAACGTGCTCTCCTGAGGATGCACCGTTCAATATTAACTCTGTGTTTGTGGTTTCCTCTGCTTGTTCTTGCATGAGGAGGGCTGTGCATCCCATTCTCGGTCCACTAAATCCAATGTTAGGGCTGGGTATTGGTACACAACAGAGATGGCAAAAGTACACACATCCTTTACTCAAGTAGAAGTACAGATACTCGTGTTTAAAAATACTCTGGTAAAAGTAGAAGTACTGACTAAACTTCTTGACTCAAGTCAAAGTAAAGAGGCTTTGAAATGTACTTCAGTAAAAAGTACCCATAACTAGCAGCTGTTTTAAAGAGTACCTGACCTCCCTTTATATTAATAGAACAATAATGTCATTGTTAGCTAATGAATGTTTCCATGCTGAACAACGGCAACATGACAACGTTTCCATTGGTCCCTCTTCTTTAGAGAAGACCAGGAAATGATGGATACACGGATCGTGTTCAAATCAATAGGCACGCAATGACTCTAAAGAATAATGATCACGCCACCAAACACACATTCAGACTAAAGGAACCAGCTGTTTGGGAAATGAGAGAAGTAGAAAGTTCAGGTATTTGTGTTCAACATGTAAGAAGTAGAAAGTACAGGTATTTGTGTTCAACATGTAAGAAGTAGAAAGTACAGGTATTTGGGTTCAACATGTGAGAAGTAGAAAGTACAGGTATTTGTGTTCAACATGTAAGAAGTAGAAAGTACAGGTATTTGGGTTCAACATGTAAGAAGTAGAAAGTACAGGTATTTGGGTTCAACATGTAAGAAGTAGAAAGTACAGGTATTTGGGTTCAACATGTAAGAAGTAGAAAGTACAGGTATTTGGGTTCAACATGTAAGAAGTAGAAAGTACAGGTATTTGGGTTCAACATGTAAGAAGTCAAAGTAAAAAGTCGTCAGAAAAGTAAGTAGTGGAGTAAAGTACTGATACCAGAAAAATTTACTTAAGTACAATAACGAAGTATTTGTACTCAACCAAGTGTCATTGGCCCACTTCCACAGCAACTACAATCCATACAGTCTTTTTCATGGTTATTTAATCAACCTTTCAGTAACTTAAACAACTTTAATTCAAAAGATAGTCGTGCAAAATAGATTTGGATGGATTGTCGATCAACTGGATGCATCTATTAACAAGATTGGTCTCGAATTAAGTAGAAAAAAGGCATCAAATCTATTGGCAATTTCACTTTAAAGTTACTGGTATTGGTAGTTTTCTCAAATGATACCCAGCCCTACTGGTCGGCCACATTTCTTGCTATATACACTTTGAGGAAAAAGGTACAGAAACACTTGAGTTTTGGGTTCAACGAGAGCAACTTCTGGAGCGTATTTGTTTATATTCAGCAGGAAATTGGAGTCATTTTGTCACAGAAATAAAAATAATATGTGGGTTGTCAAACACTTCAGATATAATCCTAACTGGTTGTAACTAACATGCTTTGTTCCTGACGGTGTGCAGCCATGGATATGTACTTCTCTGTGCAGTAACTGTTATCTATGTGCCTTGAAGCTCAATGGAAAACCATGTGACGTATATATGTACAGCAAAACAACATTGTGACCGGTTTCTCCCAAAAACCGAAAAGGCCTTTTTACTGTACAGACATGTTAAACATAACAGAAGCCTGCTGGTTTCCATTTTCTAAATACTTATATATTTGTGTGATATGTCAGAAGCAGATGTTTATTTGTGACTCTTTATCGTTGCGGTATAATGTGATCATTGATTGTAAACGGACGCGCCAAATGTCCTCGTCTCTGCGATTAAAAAGCAGGCCAGTTTCTGCTCCCATGGTCAAATGTGTGTGTTAATGTGTCAGTGGATTAGTGTGTGTGTGTGTGTGTTTACATTCACTTGGATGTATGCACTACGGACTGCTGTATATCTTAGAAAGTTCTTGGAAGTGCATTTTCGAAGAGCCTTTCCCAGGAATACAGTCCTTGGAAGAGATCCAAGTTTTCCCCTCCGTCCCTGAACGCATCTTACAGAATAAATGTTGTAAACAAATGGGAGCCAATGTGTGGGATTTCAGCATTCCTCAAGGGGCTGTGAACTCTAAACAAAGAAGAGTTAAATCGCCTCATTTATTCTGTATAAATATAGCTTGAGGTTGGACCACACATGTGTTGGGGGACTAACTAAGTCAGAAACAAATATAGCAATCAACCCAGATTTTGAACAGGGTGAAAGCCAAGAAGGCGATACTGTATGAGCTGATTTTTTGTTTCTTTTGAGGTACATTTTGATGCCGATACCGTTCACAGAAGTACATTGATTTGCTCGATGTGTGGTCTGTTTCTTCCAACTTACGGCTAACTGAACGCCATTTATTGTAGGTAATACTATGGTAAAGAACCTCATAGAAACACCCGTTAAAACTATTTAATATATGCCTTTTAACAGCTTTACATTTGAGGAAAAAACTTGACAAATCTCATCCCTTTGCCGGCAGAAATGGTCCTTTCCTTTGGTCTCGATTTTTGGCTAAATGGCAACATTTTGCAAAGGTATTTTCTACATTCAAACTCAATTGATGTAACGATCAAGACGTTTTTTACCTCGTGTTTGTCTCAATTCACAAAGTTAACCTGATGTTTAAAACCGTAATTAAGGAGAGATTTAGTCTCCCTTCAAATGGGATGTAAGAATGCCTTTAACCCTCCTGTTGTGTTCGGGTCAAATCTGACCGATTTACTACTTTCATCAATCATAACTTTTTTGTTTTACATTCGATTGCATTAAGGCTTTATGATATCCTTCACAGGAGACATTTGAACATATTAAATTGCTGATCACCACTTTCATTGGATTCTGGATGATTTAGTCAACTTTGTAACACCCATGGTGTTCCCGGTCAAAAATGACCGCCATGAAGAAAAGGAATTAGTAACCATCCAGATCAGATAAAAACACACACCCACACACACACAATCTAGATGTGTTCCCCCTCCTTATGTGCCCAATCCCCCCATTGAATCACACCTGGCACACACAAACACACACACACACACACACACACACACACAAACACACACAAACACACACACAGAACAATTTGACACATTTCCCGCTCTTATGTGCCCCTCCCCCCACATGGATCACACCTGGCACACCAATACATGTTCAGTGTCTGTTCTTTGTATATTTACTGCAGTTCTTCATGTATACCAGTAGTCTGATACAATATGTACAGTTTGAAAGGGTGTTACATGAAATTTGGTGATGATTAATGGTTTTTGTGTTAATGTAATAGCAGTTAAAACAGGACCGGTAAAATTTGACCACGAACACCAAAGTAAGGGGGGAAACGAAGACAATAGGAGGGTTAAGAAATATGGGAAATGTCATTTTTATAGGAGACAAATAAAATGTGTCAAATATTACCAAGTATTCAGAATCACCAAAATGATGGGAATCAGACTCTTCTGTCTTTTTACTTAAATTCCTTTTAGTTTCGTCTCAAAGTCAGAATAAAATGCAGCAAAGACAGCTGTGTAAAGCCATCCATTGCATCAGAGCTTCCTTGTGGCAATATCCAATAAATGCATGTTTCTATAGCCTAATGCAGGTTTATTAAGTCATCCCCTGACATGTAGAAGTACTTGAGGCTGAATTCAATACCAAGAAGTTCCAAGCCTGTCTCCTAAAAATTACGTTCCCACAGAACTAAACTGCATTCTCAATTACGTTTAGCTAGAAACGTATTTTCTCCCACGTTATGTTCGTTATGAACGTATCTCAAATACGTTTATTTTCTACATATCTTTGCCATTTGTTGTCTTGCTTATAATAATGATAATAGTCATTTATAAATATCATTTTAGAGCACACATTTGAAATCAGTAGGCGAGGCTGTAATTTCTCCAGCTGTTACTCTCATGAGCGAGGCAGAAAATAATAGTTTTAACAGCCAAAAAGCTGCTGTGTCGTTTATTGCACCTCAAACATTAAAACAAATCCAGAGTTACGTGTTTCTGTACTTCCTCTAAGAAGAAAGGACAGTAACAGAAGATCTCTGTGGCTTCAGGCTTGATCTCCGTTCAAATGACAGCGTTGGTTTCCCCAAAAGTGGGCGGGGCTGTAAAGTGACGTAGATTTTACTCTCATCTATTATTCAAAACCATTCTATTTATTCTAACGTAAATTACATGCCAGTGTTTTATGTTTTTATTTAAAATCTTATAATGTCGGACTTGTTTTTCCGTCTGTGAGGAAAAGAAATGGCTTAGAGCCTCAAATACTGAAATCTGTATTTTTGAACATCTTTTTTTCCTTCTAATTTGTTTTTCTTTTCTAAATAACACACTGTTATTTACTCAACAATAACACACAATTATCCTTGTTTTTATTTATTCGTTTAATTCTATAATCTTGGGCTTTTTAGCCGTAAATAAAGTCACCAGAAACAGACGTAGGCCTATAAGGGACATTTCGAGCGATACACACCACAAACCCACTCAACAGATTACCCAAGATCCTCAGCTTGAAGCTCGTTGATTGGATGTTTAGCCCCAATGCATGTTGGGATATGATGTTAATGCGATATGATATCCGACAACATTTAAAAAAAATAAAAATAATACTTTATTCCGAGTGTTCTTGCTTTTCTCTTTGGAAGTCATCACATAACGGCATTGTAATACACAGTTCGGCTGCATTACATATTACACATCTGCCGTAGTTCTTTATTTATAGAGCCCTGATGAGAAGACTTCTGGACAAACTGTGGAACTGCCGCCAAAACTGAATATGTGACGTGGATCATAAATATATCAACAATTAAACAACATCTTGCATTTATTTTCACAAAATACGTCTCCTTGCAGTATCAATAGTAATTCGGCTGACTTTTATATTTGATCCAATTGGTAGATAGGTTATATTTACACCATAACGGTGCACAGCTGATAGAAAAGGACTTGTAGTTTTTAAAGATATTACTGATTTTCTTTGAATATAAGAATGTAAATACTGAGTTGAGAGAATAGTCAGGGGATTTGGGTGATGGGAGACACATCTATGGAATCACAATTTCAATAGCTTACCATTAAATGACGGATATGCCTTTCTGTCTGTGATGTTTTACAAATCAGATATTAATGTGTAGAAGTAAAGCATGAGAAATAGTATAGCAATAGCCTGTACAATTATGTAAAAACACGAATAAAACTACACATCTTCAGATGTTATACATACATAAGTGTCCTACACTAATAATACAAAGTTATTATTAGTATGCTGTGTGTACCTTGTGTGCACCGCCTAGTGGTTAAAGCACGTTATTGAATTATTTTTGTTGAATAATGTTATTTGATGAAAAAAATATTAAGAGTACATACTTTTATAGGGGGAAAGTAGAAGGTCAATGATAGAAGTATAGAATATAAAAAATCAAGAAGATACTGTAAGTGATCTCTACAATAAAACAGTTTAGTGCCGGATGTACAAAGATATTAATAGGAGGATGTGCAAAACAGACAAACTAATTAACCTTTATAAACACATTAAAGAATACTTTAGGTTAAGGTCTGTCACGGCTGGAGGGCAAGGTACACAGGACCCAAATGCAGAATATCCAAATTCAAAATACTTTTGTTGCAAAACTAGCAACAAAGTAAAACTAAGGCAAGGCAAAAACACAAAAATCCCTCTGAACAAAAACCCTTCCAACAACATCAATAATCCCACAAAGACAGACAGAAAAACCAGAACTTAAATGCACACAAACTAATCAACTGAACAGGACACAGGTGAGGGGGGAGGAGACAACACAGGGCACCAGGTGCACACAATCAGCAGTAACAGAAAAGACAGGAGGGGGAACACAGAGACAGGAAACCAAAGACAGAACTAGACATGACAAAAACACAACACAGACAGATCGTGACAAGGTCTTCTTTCAAATAAGAAAAAAGCTTTGGGGGTATCTATCTACAGATAAATATTAAGCCTGACAAAGTACTTAACGTCTAATATATTGCTTTCCTGCAATGTTAACTATGTTGAAGCACTTATTTTAACTGATATTATACACATTAATTATACTCTTATGTATGTAGATAGTATAAGAAATGTGCAGAATATGACAGTTTAATGGTGGAGGTACACACATATTGATAGATGTCTTGTAATGCACTGTTGAGGAACCTGTGACCCAAGTTTTTCATTCATTGCATAACTACACCGTAGTTGTGTATATGATATGTCAATAAACCTTAGAAAATCTTGAAATCTTGAAAGGGATGTGCAAAATAGCAATTATATACAGTTTTTAATGAACTATTAGTAGAGAATAACAAGTAATGAATATACTTTATAAAGATCTGCAGATAAATGTTTAGTCTTCTCAAGCACCAACTATCAAATATCTCCTCTGATTGTTGACACTTGACAATCACCTTCCCCTGAATTTTACTCAGGTGTAACTAAAGTCTGCTTTAAGGGTTGTTTATATTTCACATCATTCATCAGAATCTGCAGAGTAACTAAAATAAATGTAGTGGAGTAAAAATACCAGGTTAACCTCTGAATTGTAGTGGAGTAGAATTACAGAGTAACAATGAGCTGTCGTGTGGGTATATATTAATGCTGCGCATTATGGATACAAGCGATTTTCACCCATTTAGTAATTACATGTTTTAAATGTGTACACACCAATGTGTTTCCTATCGCCTAAACCTCCAGGGCTGTACACAGTTTAATACTGTCAACTTCTAATTTTGGGAAAAACGAAAACGAAAAGGTCTTTTAAAACTACAATTCCCAACGTGTCATAGAGAACATGTTGCGAAACACAATAGCCAGCATGTGTATTTCTCGGGGGGCGTTCGAGTCCAGTTTTGAATAGTCTGCCGTGGTTTCGTTCCATTTCAAAGAGCTTGACGCTCGGCGTAACCTTGGCGCACTGCCACTCCAACATCCAATCCCAGAGCTTGAAGATTAATCACGGGGTTTGTCAACGGGACTGTAGTCCCAAACGATAGCTGGGGATTACGGGTAGTGTATGGCCATCCTAAACTAATTTTTTTTTTCGGATATCATATCGCATTCACAACACCACATCTGGCGCCACAGATATCTTCTGTTACTGTCCTTTCTTCTTAGAGGAAGTACAGAAACACGTAACTCTGGATTTGTTTTAATGTTTGAGGTGCAATAAACGACACAGCAGCTTTTTGGCTGTTAAAACTATTATTTTCTGCCTCGCTCATGAGCGTAACAGCTGGAGAAATTACAGCCTCGCCTACTGATTTCAAATGTGTGCTCTAAAATGATATTTATAAATGACTATTATCATTATTATAAGCAAGACAATAAATGACAAAGATATGTAGAAAATAAACGTATTTAAGATACGTTCATAAGAAACGTAACGTGGGGGAAAATATATTTCTAGCTAAACGTAATTGAGAATGCAGTTTAGTTCTGTGGGAACGTAATTTTTAGGAGACAGGGTTGGAAGTTCTCACTGAGAGCAACAGCAACTCATATCACCTCATGTTCGCCTCCATATGACTCACAGCTCTGAGCGTCGCTGTGAAAACAAGTCATTTATTCTCTAATGAGCGTCGTGCTCCAGGGGGTTTGTATGGTGGAAGGTGAGAGGATGGAAATCAGGATTAAATGCGAGCAGGAGAAAGTATTTTTTCTCATTCGCCTGAATTCATTTAGCTGGAGAATGAATGTCAATGTGAAAAATGTCAGGGAATGTGGACGACAATGGATTCATTATACGAGGTGAAGGCTGCGCAGAGGATTGTTCGTGTGACCTTTTCAAAAAGCAGACAGACAAATAACGTCTGAAAATGTTTTGTTGGATGCGGAAAGTACAAAAAAAGAACAAAGTAAAGAGAGGACTCTTTAAAGTACATTCACTACATACTGATATACCTGAACATCAGCAGGAGAGAACTCTTTAAAGTAGAGACACTACATACTGATATACACCTGAACATCAGCAGGAGAGGACTCTTTAAAGTAGAGACACTACATACTGATATACACCTGAACATCAGCAGGAGAGGACTCTTTAAAGTAGAGACACTACATACTGATATACACCTGAACATCAGCAGGAGAGGACTCTTTAAAGTAGAGACACTACATACTGATATACACCTGAACATCAGCAGGAGAGGACTCTTTAAAGTAGAGACACTACATACTGATATACACCTGATCATCAGCAGGAGAGGACTCTTTAAAGTAGAGACTACATACTGATATACACCTGAACATCAGCAGGAGAGGACTCTTTAAAGTAGAGACACTACATACTAATATACACCTGAACATCAGCAGGAGAGGACTCTTTAAAGTAGAGACACTACATACTGATATACACCTGAACATCAGCAGGAGAGGACTCTTTAAAGTAGAGACACTACATACTGATATACACCTGAACATCAGCAGGAGAGGACTCTTTAAAGTAGAGACACTACATACTGATATACACCTGAACATCAGCAGGAGAGGACTCTTTAAAGTAGAGACACTACATACTGATATACACCTGAACATCAGCAGGAGAGGACTCTTTAAAGTAGAGACACTGTATACTGATATACACCTGAACATCAGCAGGAGAGAACTCTTTAAAGTAGAGACACTACATACTGATATACACCTGAACATCAGCAGGAGAGAACTCTTTAAAGTAGAGACACTACATACTGATATACACCTGAACATCAGCAGGAGAGGACTCTTTAAAGTAGAGACACTACATACTGATATACACCTGAACATCAGCAGGAGAGGACTCTTTAAAGTAGAGACACTACACACTGATATACACCTGAACATCAGCAGGAGAGAACTCTTTAAAGTAGAGACACTACATACTGATATACACCTGAACATCAGCAGGAGAGAACTCTTTAAAGTAGAGACACTACATACTGATATACACCTGATCATCAGCAGGAGAGGACTCTTTAAAGTAGAGACTACATACTGATATACACCTGAACATCAGCAGGAGAGCACTCTTTAAAGTAGAGACACTACATACTGATATACACCTGAACATCAGCAGGAGAGGACTCTTTAACGTAGAGACACTACATACTGATATACACCTGAACATCAGCAGGAGAGGACTCTTTAAAGTAGAGACACTACATACTGATATACACCTGAACATCAGCAGGAGAGGACTCTTTAAAGTAGAGACACTACATACTGATATACACCTGAATGTCAGCAGGAGAGGACTCTTTAAAGTAGAGACACTACAAACTGATATACACCTGAACATCAGCAGGAGAGAACTCTTTAAAGTAGAGACACTACATACTGATATACACCTGAACATCAGCAGGAGAGGACTCTTTAAAGTAGAGACACTACATACTGATATACACCTGAACATCAGCAGGAGAGGACTCTTTAAAGTAGAGACACTACATACTGATATACACCTGAACATCAGCAGGAGAGGACTCTTTAAAGTAGAGACACTACATACTGATATACACCTGAACATCAGCAGGAGAGGACTCTTTAAAGTAGAGACACTACATACTGATATACACCTGAATGTCAGCAGGAGAGGACTCTTTAAAGTAGAGACACTACAAACTGATATACACCTGAACATCAGCAGGAGAGGACTCTTTAAAGTAGAGACACTACACACTGATATACACCTGAACATCAGCAGGAGAGGACTCTTTAAAGTAGAGACACTACATACTGATATACACCTGAACATCAGCAGCAGAGGACTCTTTAAAGTAGAGACACTACACACTGATATACACCTGAACATCAGCAGGAGAGGACTCTTTAAAGTAGAGACACTACATACTGATATACACCTGAACATCAGCAGGAGAGGACTCTTTAAAGTAGAGACACTACACACTGATATACACCTGAACATCAGCAGGAGAGGACTCTAGTAGAGACACTACATACTGATATACACCTGAACATCAGCAGGAGAGGACTCTAGTAGAGACACTACAAAGGCTGTTGTTACATGGCTCAGTTCTCGTGACTACAAAATATATTAGTAATTAATTCAGTCTGTTAAATCTCACGTTTTACTCCCACTACTAATAATTATAGCCATGTAGGCGTCTAGTTTTTTATAATGGGTGCTAAATATTTGTATTAAACCTGCAATAACAGAAAGAAGCTGTGAACACTAATATATCAACACCTTTTTGTTAGATGTGGAGTAAGTGCATTAACTGATGAAGCTATCACATTAGCATTCAGGGTTTTTGGACACCTGATGATCGATTGGGTTTTTCACATTACATATTGTTAGCCTAGGGCAGGGGTGTCAAACTCAATTTCATCGCGGGCCACATCAACATTATGGTTGCACTCAAAGGGCCGGTTGTAACTATATAAATATACATATATAAATATATAATATATATATAATGTATTAAATTACATTATTGCCTCTGAATTTGATTATTATCGGATAGGATAATAACTTAGTAATTAACTACGTCTGAAAGCAGAAGTCCAGGGCAAGTAAATACAAGTCTCTTCAGTGTGCATGTCACAAAACGAGATGCATTGTGGGACATGTAGTTTATGGGCAACCTGCTTCTGTAAAGTGGCAAGTAACCGTATAATAAACATATTATATTCTTTGCAAGCTCTTGCGGGCCACATGAAATGAAGTCGCGGGCCAGATTTGGCCCCCGGGCCTTGAGTTTGACACCCCTGGCCTAGGGCTAGCAGTAGCTTCAGGCTAACAGCTAACAGCTACGTGATCAGTCTGATATAAGCAGCTCTCTTTTGAGGACAAAAACGACAAAGTTGCAGGTCTGAAAAACCTAAAAATCCAAACAAAAAGTTGCTAAAACGCTCCGTAGATCAGAGTATTTCTGCAGGATCTGGTAATAATTGTCTTTGTAAATGCAATCACGTTCACATACAGATACTCGTGAGATCTATTATTCATTATAAAAAGGTTGAATTACTTTTTTTAAACACTGACTTCTAATGTTTCCAAATCCTAATCAAAAGCGTCAGATTGATCGAGACGGAGCAATTAGAGCAGTTTTGATTCAATAATATTGATGGAGGAACATATTGACACCGTTGGCATTTGATTTGTAATCTAAACTCTGCAGATTGACACATAAATACACAAAAGAAAGCAATAGATGAAAACGAGACCACAACTAGAGATGTCTTTACATTTAACAAACTACACCTGCAAGAAATGAATTACCTGTGTTTTCATGGGAAACCTTAAAAGTCCTATGGCGAGCTGCTTTTTAAAAACATTTCAGCAAACTCCTAAGTGTATATAACATAACGGCAAATGTATTATCTGTAGCTGCGGATGTACCTTTAGCTCTAATATGCATGTTTGTCTGACTACTTTTTAGTGTACCATGTCATACGTTTCTTTGTTTACGTCCCAAATCTGAAGCTGAAATTATGTTTGAATAAAGTCCAGAACAATATTGTGTACATTGAATCTGTAGTTAGGCTAAATTCTCCATACCTATGCCCAAATATTACCTTAGTTTCCGTGCATGACGGTTCCAAATCAATGTATTTAAACATCTAATACACCTTTTGCATGTAAACCCCGTAATAAACCCAGTTGTCCTCAACGTGGCTGAAGTGAACACAGATATTCTGACCGTGTTCTGT
Organism: Pogonophryne albipinna; assembly: GCA_028583405.1. Taxonomy (NCBI): domain Eukaryota; kingdom Metazoa; phylum Chordata; class Actinopteri; order Perciformes; family Artedidraconidae; genus Pogonophryne; species Pogonophryne albipinna. The sequence goes on from CM053248.1 coordinate 40,800,637, forward strand.
ATCCCTGACGTTAGATAAAGTGCAGCCGGTCTGAAACCCTACCCAGTGTTAGAGGTCTCTGCTCAGCAGGGGGTCTCTCTGCTTTGATCACACTCGTGTCATTCCTCTCTACATCTCAGATGAAGCTGCTTTCATCCGCTACCAAACCCTTTACCTCCACCCTTATCTGTCACATCTTCACCTCAGTACGTCAGAACATCTTTATTCTGGCCTCAGATCTTTTATTAGTTTATTGAACATGTTAGAAACAAAACAAACAATAATAATTATTATAACAAAGAGAAGCTAAATTAAAAAACAACGTTCAAGGTATCAAAACATTTAAAAAATAAATTCTCAAATTGTTTCTGTCATGTTCAAAAGGGGCAAGAAGAAGCTTAAAAACGTTTCTGGTCCTAAACCCATTACGTTGTTCGTGAAAATCAAAGTTTAGGTCATCGGCATCGGCATCCGTGATATTTGATTCATTGTTTTCAACAAAAAAAATTGTACAAAGAAAACCAAAAATAAATTACTTTTACAACGACAAGAAAGATCTGCATTCGGTGCACACACACACACACACACACACACACACACACACACACACACACACACACACACACACACACACACACACACACACACACACACACACACACACACACACACACACACACACACACACACACACACACACACACATACCATGTATACATCACTTCAGGGGAAATTACATTGACTTACATGCATTACCTGGAGACTTATCCTAACCTTAACCATAACCAACACATGTCTAACCCTAACCCTAACCCTTACCCTTAACCTAACCCTAACCCTTACCCTTACCCTTACCCTAATCCTAAACCTAACCAAGTCTTCACCCTAAAATGAATGACTCCCCTTATGGGGACCTCCAATTTGTCCCCATAAGGGAGGCAAGTCCCCACACGTGACTATGTAAACAGATTTAGGTCCCCACAAGTATAGTAATGCTAGGCCACACACACACACACACACAAACACACACACATATCATGTATCCATCACTTTAGGGGACATTACATTGACTTACATGCATTTCCTGGAGTCTTATCCTTACCTTAACCATAAACCTAACCAAGTCTTCACCCTAAAACTAATTCCCTCCATTGTGTCGCCATAAGGGAGGCGAGTCCCCACACGTGACAGTGTAAACAGATTTAGGTCCCCACAAGTATAGTAATGCTAGGACACACACGCACACACACACACACACACACACACACACACACACACACACACACACACACACACACACACACACACACACACACAGATCAGGTCAGATCGTGTTGTTGATCCTGCTCTGAACAGATTGTCTTTTTAAATGTTGACGGCTGTCTCCATCTACTGGTGGATTTCATGTACTGTTGTGGGATATGAGCACGTACTTAAGATACTGCTCCATGTCGACAGAAGTATTTAAATATATCAAGACCTTTCAAAGTTATTCCTTTATCAAATACTGTCACCCAAATACAACCTTAAATATGTATGTGTCTTCAGGATTAGGAGGGATTTCTGCAAAAATGATATACAATAGATTCTGTCTTTTTAAATGTTTTTTCTACTAGTGTATTTCATCTAGAGGTGGTAGAAGTACTCATATATTGTTCTTGAGTAAAAGTAGAAGTACTCAGATCTTGTACTTGAGTAAAAGTAGAAGTACTCAGATATTGTACTTAGTAAAAGTAGAAGTACTCAGATCTTGTACTTGAGGAAAAGTAGAAGTACTCAGATCTTGTACTTGAGTAAAAGTAGAAGTACTCAGATCTTGTACTTAGTAAAAGTAGAAGTACTCAGATATTGTACATGAGTAAAAGTAGAAGTACTCAGATATTGTACTTGACTAAAAGTAGAAGTACTCAGATCTTGTACTTAGTAATTTTAGAAGTACTCAAATCTTGTACTTAGTAAAAGTAGAAGTACTCAAATCTTGTACTTGAGTAATAGTAGAAGTACTCAGATCTTGTACTTAGTAAAAGTAGAAGTACTCAGATATTGTACATGAGTAAAAGTAGAAGTACTCAGATATTGTACTTGACTAAAAGTAGAAGTACTCAGATCTTGTACTTAGTAATTTTAGAAGTACTCAAATCTTGTACTTAGTAAAAGTAGAAGTACTCAAATCTTGTACTTGAGTAATAGTAGAAGTACTCAGATCTTGTTCTTGAGTAAAAGTAGAAGTACTCAGATCTTGAGTAAAAGTAGAAGTACTCAGTTCTTGTACTTGAGTAAAAGTAGAAGTACTCAGATCTTGTACTTGAGTAAAAGTAGAAGTATTCAGATCTTGTACTTAGTAAAAGTAGAAGTACTCAGATCTTGTACTTGAGGAAAAGTAGAAGTACTCAAATCTTGTACTTGAGTAATAGTAGAAGTACTCAGATCTTGTACTTGAGTAAAAGTAGAAGTGCTCAGATATTGTACTTGAGTAAAAGTAGAAGTACTCAGATCTTGTACTTGAGTAAAAGTAGAAGTACTCAGATCTTGTACTTAGTAAAAGTAGAAGTACTCAGATCTTCTACTTGAGTAAAAGTAGAAGTACTCAGATATTGTACATGAGTAAAAGTAGAAGTACTCAGATATTGTACTTGACTAAAAGTAGAAGTACTCAGATCTTGTACTTAGTAAAAGTAGAAGTACTCAGATATTGTACTTAGTAAAAGTAGAAGTACTCAAATATTGTACTTGAGTAATAGTAGAAGTACTCAGATATTGTACTTGAGTAAAAGTAGAAGTACTCAGATCTTGTACTTGAGTAAAAGTAGAAGTACTCAGATATTGTACTTGAGTAAAAGTAGAAGTACTCAGATCTTGTACTTGAGTGAAAGTAGAAGTACCAGAGTGTAGGAATACTCTGTTCCAGTAAAAGTCCTGCATTCAAAATGTTCCTCAAGTGAAAGTAGAAAAGTATTCTCATCAAAATATAGTGAAAGACAGTAAAAGTAGTCGTTGTGCAGATTGGTCCATTTCAGAATAATATATATGATATGTTTTATAATGATTGATCATGAAAGTGTTCTCAAAGCTGGTAAAGGTGCAGCTAGTTTGAATGACTTTGTAGACTGCAGGGTAGCTGGTGGATTTACTCCAGGTGTGACTAAGTACTTCTCATTGTTCGCAGATATTAATAACGCTGTTGTGTTTTTGGTGAGATTTGAGTAACCCACACTTTCTGCATCAGAGTGAAACTGACTCACTCTCCAGGGAGCAGAGGAAACATTGCAGAGTCTCGTCTTTACTTCTCATATCTTTCTGCACAGTTTGGTTTTAGACTTAGAGTATTTACAGGGATATATATTTAAACACAGCACTAACTCTTGGAGATATTAAAGTCGTGAAGCAGAGATTTATTTGGGTCGGACTGAAGGAAGTTCCTTTTTAATCCGTGCACAGATTTATTATAATTCCTTTAATCATAGCGAGACGCAAAGTGTGTGAGACTTCTTTAAAATACTGTATATGTTTCCCTGTTTGATCAACTCATACCCACTGCGATTATTACTGATGTGTTTATACAGATACAACAAATAGAGTCCAACTTAAAGTTCAATTAAAGGGGGGGTAGGTAAGTTTCAGAAACCGGCTCGAGTGCACTAAAATTTGAAAGTACACAGCCGAAAAGAATCCGCCCCTTCCTTCAGACTTCCTTACAGAGCACCTCCTCCATCGCACATGAACGCGCACATGACTTAGGTTGGCTATATAGTTCAGGGGAATTGTAAACCACATAAACAGATAATTACCTGTCCAAGAGAAAAAGAGCGACCACGGCGTCAGATTTCAACTCGGTGTGTATGGGGGTTATTCCCTATCTTTATTCAAGAGCGTGGTATTTACATTTGAGAGCATACTTTATTGATTTCCTTCACTCAAACCCTGTCATCGCACCAAAGACAAACCAAAGAGTAACCGCCCTTACGGGACGCTGTAATAAGTAAAGCGAACGCACCCGCAAGGACACCTGGCCTCCTATTGGTTGAGGGATTTTGACAGGATTGTTGCACAAAAGTTTCGAGCGGGCACAGAATAAATCTGAGAGCAGAAAAAATCTGTAAGCAGCAATATATCTGAGTGCAAGCGTACAGTTTGAGCAGAAGCAGAGCAAAGTGCAAGCAGGCACTATTTGAGTGCGAGGACAGGGTTTGAGGGAAAGAAATACATAAAGTATGCTCTCAAATTTAAATACCACGCTCTTGAATAAAGATAGGGAATAACCCCCATAGGTGTGTTCCATCAGTTGTCGCCATCGTTGAAAAGCAACTCCGATATTGACTCTGGTTTGAATTCTCCTAGTTTCCACTTTGTTTTTGTTCCTAATTTGCTCCGTTACATTATTTCTTTTGCCACCAGTAGACGATGTTGAACCTAACTCTGCCATGGTGAAAGTGGCCGCCTGTTGCTGGCGAGTCATTGAAGTACTGCTGCAATGCACGCCCAATGACGGCACGCCCAATGAGGGCACGAGATACATTTGTGCGTGCACGAGATGGAAGGCTGACAGACAGGGCGGCAATCCAATCCGTTTAGCCGGGCCGGCTAAACGGATTGGTCGTACTTTTTACAGTACTACGGCTTCCACAGATGACATTTTTTTATGGATTTTTTGTCAAAGCACTTCAGATATTCATTGCTATCGGGATGTTAAGAGCATTCCATGGAATATAACAAAAAGTGTATCTCGAGCTGGTTTCTCAAACTTACCTACCCCACCTTTAAAGACACAACACTCTTTCATCACCTCTAATTAGGAGCAGATTAAAAAACACAAAGCTCTTGAATGAAAGTTTTACGGTTTGAAACTGAACTGAGATTTTTTTCAGGGAGGATTTTCTGAGCAGCTGTTAGAAGATAAACGGAAACTGACGAGTCATTACAGGTGTTAGTTTTGGTTTACAGCACGCACATGTGGTTCTGCTTCGAGACAAATAAGTAGCCGCAAGAGAACAGCAGGTGCAGAGTATGGTACCCGTGGTGTTGGTATTTTAAGTCAAATAAAAATATTTAAAGGTTTTATTGTCATGTGCCCAATAGCTACAGTGTAAATATAGCAATTACAAAGCAACAATGCATATATAGGACATCAAACAAATAAAACCAATATCATAGTGAAATAAATAACAGATTAGAGATCAAATAGTGCGAGAGAATGTTTTGAGATGTGCAAGTAAATACAAATACAATAGAAATAGTGTAAGAACAGTCTATAGACACGTACATGGAATATGATATATAGATAAATAATGAGTCTGGTGGTTTTAACAAGTCCCAGGTCCTTCCAACAATGTTATATTAAAATACTGCCTATTGTAATTATATATTTGAGCTGTAAACAGATGACGGCACTGACATATAATAGTGTACGATGCAGGAACAGGTATTTCATGAAATGCAAACATGCTACGATTAGCGGTAGAAGATGGATGTTCAAACATGTGTCATCATAATATCAGGCATGCAAAGGAACTGTGCCAAACACTAAACTCTAGACACATAGATGATACATTTCGATATGCATTTTTTTAACTTTTATATGATTGTTCACGCGATCGAAATCTCCGAGAAACAGAGGAAGGAAAAGACCATAATAGCAGACCTTCGGAAACCTGCACACTCAGAATATACTCTGCAGGTGTTCACGCAAATTCAGAGAAACAACAGAAAGGAAGCCAGCTCTCACGAGTCGAAACCAGAAAAACACAACGGGCAAATCATGAATAAATCAACGAGGGTGCAACAAAGAGACACTAAATACCCCAAAAACTAAAATCACGATTTCCATATTTCAAATTTCAAGGCATTGCTTTTCAATGTTATTCCATTTGAAATAAACAAACGGGCTAAATACTTTTTTAATGGCACTGTTAAATGGACTAACGTAAGTGTGTGTGCATGTTTGGGGGGATTCATCTCACACACACACACACACATACAATGTATACATCACCTCAGGGGGCATTACATTGACTTACATGCATTTCCTGGAGACTTATCCTAACCTTAACCATAACCAACACATGCCTAACCCTAACCCTTACCCTAACCAAGTCTTCACCCTAAAATGAATGATTCCCCTCAAAGGGACCTCCAATTTGTCCCCATAAGGGAAGTGAGTCCCCACACCTGACTGTGTAAACAGGTTTAGGTCCCCACAAGGATAGTAATGCTAGGACACACACACACACACACACACACA
>CM053248.1:40809353-40834353 GCA_028583405.1 Pogonophryne albipinna
AATTAAGAAGCTAGCCTAAATCCTGTATGTGACTGTCTTACTTTCCTTGTCTTTTGGAGGTTTAAATGTTCTGTTAGACCTCAGTGGACACAGCTTTCAGAGCACCATTTGAAAAGGGGTTCATGCTAAAGAAGGAACTCTTATCAAGCTACATATAATAACCAATCAAAGTGACTTATTTGGAAAGTGAGCAGCTAATTAACAAGCTAGCCCAGCTAAAACGCTGCTACTCCTACATGTCAGGGGTGTCTTTTTTCACGAGGGCCACATACAGAAAAATATACGAAGGGCTGGGCCGCTCACTAGCGGTATCTCGCCTCATACGTTCAGTTAGAAGTTAGCAAAATCAATCAAATGTAGATCCTTGAAAATGCCTTAAGATTGACATCAGAGCTCCATAGACTGGTGCAGTGACTAAAACCCAGAAGTGAGTCAGCATTTCACCACTTCCTGTTCCCTCGTCTCGGAGCCAATGAGATCTCTCCATAGGATTGTGGAAAACAGCTTGAACTAAGGTCTGTGGTTGAAACACATTGAAGAGACGGATCACGTTTTGTTCTACGACATTAAATCATCAGCAGTGACCCCATCTGAAGAGTTGACGTGTCTGAAAAACGATGGTTGTTACCAAGTGGCTGAAAAGGACTACAGAAGTTGTGGAGGCCGTTTTACGTCATTACGCCGAACACGTGAACACTCCTCTAAGTTTGTTTGCCCTGTTCTGCTTGAAAGCAAGTCCTGCCTCCTGCAAACTGTTCAGACAAACGCTTCAACTTGTTCCATTTAGAATCTGTGTGTTTGAATATGGATCTTAAGTTGGCGTGACGTTGAAGTCGTGCTGCTGCACTCGGCTGTAGTTCCTTTATCATAACGTTAGCATTTTGCTTCTGGCGATTAGATTTATGATTCGAACATTATAAAAGTAGGGCAGACATGTGGAGATGATCCGGCTGAACAAAACGTGCATTTATCAAACAGGTTTGTTTTCCACAGACCTTATTTCCAGCTATTTTCCAAAATCCTAAGGAGAAATCCCATTGCTTTTTTGTCGAGGGAACCCATGCAGCTTCCGGGTGAATACGTCATCCCTGCACCGCTCTATTGGGTATCAATTATTTTGTTACAGAAAGTGTTCAGCTCATCCCTTAACACAGAATAGATCCCTCAGGTTGATTATAATAAGGAGAAATATGAAGGGTATATTTGAAGCTTGTTATGTAAATAAGTTATTGGGCTTTTTTTCTTATCAACTAAGATTTATTAGAAAATGAACTTGAATTGGCTGAATTTATTTGAAAAGTGGGCTTATTAACATACGAATAAATGTTTACATATATATTTAGGAAGCACAATATAAGACAAGCACAAGTTTCATGTGTGGGCGATATTCCATTTTACTTTTTGAATTTGCTGAGGGCCGATTCAAAATGGCCTGTGGTCCGCATTCAGTTGTTGTCATCAGTTGTTACAAATCACTTTTATACAGATTTTAGCTGACTATAGAACTTAGGTGGGCATATTATTACTGCTGAATGTATAGTAATACATCCCTAATAGGTGTGAGAGCTCCTGTCTGCCGTCAGGAGTTATATATGGTGAGGAGAAAACAAAGCAATAATAGATTTTTACTGGTCGAAGACAAGCCCAGCGCATAGTGTATTTGTGTAGAGCCTATATTGAATATTGCCTTTTCATAAGAGAGATTGTGAATGGGGAAAAAAAGAGTGATTTATTGTGACATTTTTGGACAACCCTGCTGTATGTTATATGTTCTGGGTAGAGGATGCTTCTGTGCAGAGGTGGATGCTTGGTAAAGCGTTGACAAATATGACATGTGGGGTTCCTCAAGGCTCCATCTTAGGACCTCTGCTTTTTAATATCTACATGCTACCACTGGCTCAAATAATGAAAAACAACGACCTAAGTTATCATAGCTATGCAGATGACACCCAAATGTATTAAACATTTCACCAGGAGACTATTCTCCAATTACAACACTGAGTAAGTGCATTGAGCACATCAATAGAGTGCCACAGTGACGCGTAATCATAAATCTAATCGATAGATTTATGATTATAAAATTATAAAAGTAGGGTAGACATGTGGAGATTATCCGACTGAACAAAATGTGATCCGTCTCTTAAATGTGTTTCAACCACAGACCTTATTTCCAGCTATTTTCCAAAATCCTATGGAGAAATTGCATTGCTTTTTTGTCGAAGGAACCCATGCGCAGCTTACTTCCGGGTTTTAGGACGCGTCACTGTGGCACTCAATGACTGGATGAGTAGGACATTTCTCCAATTGAACAACAAGAAAACTGAGATTATTGTTTTTGGAGCAAAGGAGGAACGAATAAAGTCGGCAGACTTCAAAACAACAAATAAAGCAAGAAATCTAGGTGTAGTGATTGACTCTGATCTGAATGTTAACAGTCACATTACAACAATTATTAAGTCTGCATACCATCACCTTAAGAACATATCTAGGATTAAAAGACTAATGTCACAGCAGGATTTGGAAAAATGCCTGTATTTAAATGCCATTTTGTAAAAAAATTCTGCTGTATTTATTCTTAAATGTCTTTTATTTTAATTTGTAAAGCACTTTGGATTGCTGTGTGCTGAAAGGTGCTATATAAATAAACTTGCCTTGCCTTGGTAGTTGCATCTTAGTTGAAAATGCAGGTTTTTCGGGTGTCATCTACTCTTTCTGAGCTCTTCTTCTCATCTCTCCCCCAGCTACGACCACCAGAAAGCTCCTGGTTGAAGTACCTTCCCCCTCAGAGGATACTAAAGGCCTCTCAGTGGACTCCACCATCCTGCTGTACTCTCTGCTAGCTGTCTGCATCATGCTGCTGCTCTCCAGCTTATCTCTAGCGCTGGCCGTCTTAGTGAGGAGCGGAAAGGCTAAAAACTCCAACCAAAAACCCAAAGAGGCGAAACAGAAGCAGGGGAGGGAGGTGCAGACGTGGGAGGAGGTTATCCAACCAGGGAGGAGCTCTAAAGGTGAGTGTGGTACACAAATGAAAGACCTATAAAAATACAATAAACACAGCAGCATAACAATACAACTGTACACGAACAGTGCAGTGAAAAGAGCTAATTAAATAACTACAGGAAACATAGAGGGTCACATAATTAATGTAAAATACTGTACAGCAGTGGCGGACTGGCCATCGGGACGTTCGGGACGAATCCCGATGGGCCGGTACTGAAGTGGGCCGGTCGGATAAGTCACTACAACTCCCCCCTCCCCCCATCATCGTCGTCGTCGACAATTTAATAGCGGTATTTACTTGCGGTACCGAGGTGGGCCGGCCGTACCGAAGTGGGCTGGTCGAGAGTCCCCGGCTGATTTTTTGTCCCAGTCCGCCCCTGCTGTACAGTGACGAGCAGTATTGAGTAGTGCAAAAAAAACGTAGTTCCCCTTCTTTGTACTAAACCAGGGGGGTCCAAACTTTTTTCACTGAGGACCATACAGAAAAATATACGAAGGGCTGGTTCCTTAAAACAGAAACTTCAGACTCAAAATAAGTCATTGGGCTTTTTACTTATCAACTTAGATTTGATAGAAAAGGTTTTCAACTTGAATTGACTGAATTTGTTTGAAGAGTGGGCCTCTCTTCAAACAAATTCAGTCAATTCACATTAACACATTAATACTGTGTACTATCTGTTTTAATCTATATTCAAGAAGTACAATATAAGACAAGCACAAGTTCAACATCTGCACACTTCCCTCTGTCTATTTTCCAGATTTTCCAACATATTCAAACCAATCCACAGACGATACGACGTACGACTCCTGCCCCACGGAGACCTGTGTGTGTGTTCACTGTTTCCCCGACCTGAAAACACTCGGAAACCAGAGATCTTCGTTCGCAGTTCCCCAGCAGCAGAGAGCTCACACACTAAAACCAGGACCCGTCTGGATCAATCAGAACCAAAACCTCTCTGGAGTCCAGCAGCAGCAGGAGCAGGAGGCTGCAGTGGGATGAGGATGAGGAGGTTTAGCCCCGGAAAAATGTTTTGAATCCAACAAAACTAAGAAATCCAACGTCGGGTTAAAGGTCCCCTATTATACTGTTTTTCGTCAATATATCACAGGTCTCAGATCCAGAGCCTGTCTCTGATTGGCTGAAACACCAAACAGATCATTGCAGCATTACCCATAATCCCCTCTGTTTCAGCCCTGTTTCCAAAGTGCTGATCCAAAGTCTGTTACTTTAGATGGGCCCCCCAACACAAATAGTCACGTAATGGGCCAAGTTAACATTTATTAAAATACATCAATATGAACGTGAGCATTCCTTTGCTAGAACAGTGATAATAAAACAAGGCTCCCCCGGGAAGATTCTTTTTAAATGTTGAAGTTGAAAGCATCAATCTGGTGCACTTTGAGAGCAACATGAAGAGATCTGGATACCTCTCTCAACACCCATAAGAAACACAACTATAAACAGATTTCTTTTTCTTTATGGATATTTTACAAATCAGTCCCCTTTTAAACTTTATTCTTGTTTTACTGTCATATAGTATTTTATACCTGTTTTTCATTTATTCTCTTATTTTTTTATAACTATAATGATCATATAAACAAGTGCCTCAGAAATAATTGTTTACATTAATCGTGACCAAAAGTTTGAGTCCCGGCCACTTGCTCGCTAGCACCAGAAGCTAACAACGATCTCCGGTACCGGTGCTCTCTCTCTCTCGCTCTCTCTCTCGCTCGCTCGCTCTCTCTCTCTCCCTCTCTCTCTCTCTCTCTCTCTCTCTCTCTCTCTCACAAAATGGCTCGTTCCACACACACACAGAGCCGAGCTTGAATGAAACACAGAGACCCAGACGTACTTGTTGTACTGTATCAAATTATCACACAAAACAGGATTCACACAGATTAGAGATTACACATATTTGGGTCATATATACATATTAGATATATTTACATGTATGTGTGAATGTGTTTTTTATATGTCCAGTGCTTGTGTTACTGATTCCTCTGTTGTTTAGAAGTGTACACGCTACTACTGGCCACATGTACAGTGTATGCATGTGAATTATGAGTACTGTGTATTTGTGGGGTGGTGGTTTCAATATAATGACTCTAGATCTAGAAGAAAGTAAGATCGAATAAAACCAGAAATAACTGCAGGGAAACTGATACATTCTTTATTTCTTAAGGGTTTTTAATCACTTTAAAACTCAGTCCTGTTAGATATTACTCAAATCAGCAATATCACAGAAGTGTGTTCAGATATACATTAGACAGGGTATGCAGGAATCCTGAAGTCAAATGTAATTACTTTTAAGACCCTTTCCATACATTTTAAGACCTCATCGCCACTTGGAGTTCTAACCGGTTACCTTGGCGACACACTTCACCTCACATTGACTATATACAGTATTGATTGTCCTTCCTCCTTATCTTCCAACCATTTGGACGCAGACTTGCATTTCCCCATAACGATGTTGCTTAACAACCGGCGTAAACGGACCTTCGCGCTATCAAGCAGTGAGCGTGCGATGTCCTGTTCAGATGACGTCAAACCCAACGGGATGCCATCAATAAACTACACAGAATCACACGACACACCTACGCCATGATTACATTCAGGCAGACTGTAGAATACAACCTCTTTGGACCATTCATATACTTATTGAAAACAAGCTACAAAATGTAACACCTTGGAAAATGCCGTTTAATACTTTGATTTTCGCTAAATTGATTAATCAACTTGTAATACTTTCTAAGACCCGCGGACACCCTGATAGATTAATATGTACAGTGTATGCATGTTAATTATGAGTACGGTGTATTTGTTGGGTGATGGTTTATAAGGATTCAGAATCTCCCACAATAAGACAACATTAAACCAGAAATAACTGAAGTGAAACTGTTCAAATCCTCCTATTTTTCAAGTGTTTTATCCACTTTAAAACTCAGTCCTGCGATATTACCATTTAATCAGTAATATTATATTACATATGAAAAAATGCAGCAAAATAACTCAACACAAATACATCAAGTGAATAAGAGGCAGAGAGTGTGTACAGATATAGATTCTCTTTATTTGAGTGTCCAGTTCTTGCAGCAGTTACATGTGTGTGTGCGAGGAAAGACTGACCGGCTCAACAACACACGTTTTTTTTCTGATTTAACGAACCCAAAATCCACTTTGAGGCTTCTTCATTTGTCTTCTCTTACATACTAACTGTACATATATATACTTTTACATACATCATCATCATCCTCATCATCATCATCATCATCATCATCATCATGTGGAAAAAAACTCCTTCAAACTGTGATACCCAGCTCTGACGGCATGCTGATGCAAAGTACTGATTCAGTATAGGACATAAGAACATACGCACGACACACGTGCATACAAACAGCAACACGCACACACGCACACACGCACACACACACACACACACACACACACACACACACACACACACACACACACACACACACACACACACACACACACACACACACACACACACACACACACACACACACACACACACACACACACACACACACACACACACACACACACACACACACACACACACACACACACACACACACACACACACACACACACACACACACACACACACACACACACACACACACACACACACACACACACACCAGAGCAACATGCGGCTAACACTGAAGGTTCAAACTCCTGATACACACCATCACAACAACAGATCTTAACAAGGGAGAATTTGTACGGCAAACAAATTGGATCAATTTAAAGTCAAAACTACGGAAGCCCTGAGAGGCAAGTGAGAAAACAAAAAGGGCTGTTTTTAAGATTGTTTACACGTGTTGTTTTACTTTAAACAGTTGAAACAAGTGGGAAAATAGTTTTGCCAGACAAAAAAAGTATATATATTGCAGGATAACTTTTCTAAGTGACTTTTTAAAAAGGTAAACAAATGGAAATGCTGACAAAAAACAAATTAAAACTCAGCTGAAAAAAAATTGTGAATATTTTGTATCCTATTTCGAGCAGCAAACACTTCGCCCGTACAATGAATGTTAAAAAAATACCTCTTGTGGCCGACGCGAGTATTACAACAACAAACACGTATAGAAATAATCCTTATTATTATTTTCACCAGTTTTTTTTACAGATAAAATGAAATAGAAATAACTAATTATTCTCGTGAAACCTCTTGTGGCCGATGTGAGTATTACAACAACACACCACTTCTTCTTACGGACAAAACAAATAATGTAATCCTTTTTTTAAACATATACATTAATATAGAAATAGAAAATAATTCTAGCTAAATCATTTTTTTCTCACTGGCCTCTCATGGCTTCCGTACTAATAAAACCGAAACATATAAAAATAAACAAGATCCGCCATAGCAGCAGTTTTCATGACAACAATTTCAGCACTATTTTGCTTTTTTGTGTAATAAGAAACCATGATTGACGGCACACTGTAACACAGATGTGAGATTTCTTTTAGGGAGAATGCTAAATCGTAAACAAACAATTCAAATTACAGTATGTATAAAAATATACAATGCACTATCCTTCGTTATAGACGACGTTTCCTAACTTACTGACAACGACACGGGTGATCAATGGAATTAACTCTCTCTCAATACAACGTTAATATTTCCATTCTTCAGGTGATTTTTGCATTTGAAACGAAAATGCATAATAAGACAACTTCCCCCCTTGTTATATGTGGTCGTGAGAAACAGCATCTGTGATCAAGTAAACCTCTCCTAGGTTAATGAAGGTTTAAAGTAACCTTCTGTGACGCTGAGAAAAGGAGGGAAACGTCAGGATGCAACACGTCTAATGTCTGAAATCAAGTAAAGACTATTCTTCTTCATCCTTTAAATTCAAGTGAACAATGTTTAATGCAACATCCTGTACCGATCTCTCCTTCAAACGTCTTGCATTTTGTTCGTTTTTGCACGTGTTTTCTCTTGAATGTGGTTCAGTTGAACTAGGTTAGTATGTAGTTGTTCCAATAAGAGGGATACAGGCAGGTTTCTGTTCGTTTCCTTGCCTCTCTCTCATCACTCCTTTCCACTATGAAACTAATCCTCCCTCGTCTCCTCGTCTCCTCTGCTGGGAACTACTCGTACTCCAGGAACTGTTTGTGATAAAACAAGAGGTACCTGGGGAGAGAGAAAAGTCAAATGAGGTCACATTGCAGCACCACTAATACCTCTTTTGCACTGCTGTGGGGGAAACGTCTGTGTAGCAATTAGGGCTGCAACAAACGACTCATTTGATAATCGATTAATCGACTATTCGGACTATTACGCCTTGCACAATTTCTCAAACGCTCTTATTTAGCCATCAACTTTTAGATGTAGCTTGAGGTTGTTTTAGGCATGTGGAAACAATGAAGACAATAAAGATGAAGACTTGATTCAAAAATACATATATTATTAAATTAACTAAACAAAACTAACATTGCTTTTTATTTAAATTAAATAAATAATATTTCACATCAAAAGAAACAACAATGTTTTAACAAATCATATTAAATAATCTGATGACAGAACTGTAAACAGAATAGCTGAAACTTTAACAAACTAAATAACTCAGTTTCCTCTAATCATTAATGTTTGTATCATGTAGTTAACTCCGTGTGTTGCTGCTAGCATACAGAACACCTGACGTGGAAACGTTACTCGTGGACGGGGCTACAGAGCTGCTAGAAAGACAGTGGAACCCGGTGCATTCCTCCGTCTGGATGTGGAGCTCATTTGCTAAATGTTTAGACTAGGGATGCTCCGATCGCCAATTTCGGGGCCGATCGCAGTATCGGCCGATACCGATCGCCGATCCGATCGAGTGGGCGGGGCCTAAATGGAAGATTTAAACATCACTTTAAATCTTACACTTAAAGTGATGTTTAAAACTCAGTTAATGCTCATTCACTGGAGCTTCCACAAACAACAATCAACTTAATTATTACATTCAAATGATGTACATTATTCAAGTTTATATTCACACTGGAGAAGAACACGGGAGAAATGAGCGGAAGCGCTCTCTTTTCCTCTCGCTCTCTTTTCCTCTCTCTCTCTCTCTCCCCCCTCTCTCCCTCTCCTGACAGCCTGTCAGTATCTCATGCAGCTCACTGATCCAGTAATGAGTGACCCGACAGTGAAGAATACATATATTTATAATAACTAGTGTAGCTTGTTCCAGAGGTAGATCAAATAGCTAAGTGTGTTCGGTCTAACTCTTGTGTGTTTCGCTCCGCTTACCGGTCCGGCGGGCGGAGCTGCAGGGTTTCTGCTTCACACACGTTGCATACCGCTATTTTACTGTCTTTTTCAGACACCTTAAAATAATGCCAGACCGGTGAAGCCATTTTGTCAGCTTGTTTCGCCGCACAGAGAAAAGTGTCATGTATTTTACGTCATGCGATCGGCTCTCGCGATCTGCATGTTTAGAGAGCACCGATCGATCGGTAGAGAGTGAGTATCGGCCGATCTCGATCGGTGACCGATCGATCGAAGCATCCCTAGTTTAGACAAATTGCTCGTGTTACCGCCCTTACATGCTAACCTCTTATTGCACTTTTGGCAACGAGCATTGTCCACATCGAGACGGGTAAAGTTTAACAACACCTCGGAGCCATGCTCGGAGCGCGTTCTCTCCGCCATCTCCTCCGTGTGTTGCTGCATGGAGCAGCTGTGTGTGTAAACTGCCCCGCCCCCTCGCACACAGACGGGGGAGAGAGATCTCGTCTGATCGAAAATACATCATAGACGCATTTGTTTGTCTTTTTGCATGTTAGAAACGAGTTGGCGACACTAAGACTGAGATATAATGTTTTTGTAGCAATAATACATGACATATATTTTTTAAATGTCTCCGGTACCGATAAAAAGACCGATAACGTTGGAGCTTAACGGCGCGTAAAACACACGTGATGACGTCACCAACGAATCGACGACTGAATTAGTTGGCAACTAATTTGGTCATCAATTTTAATCGATTAAGTCGATTAGTTGTTGCACCCCTCGTAGCGATGCAGGAGGAGTCACCGACTCAAAGGAGACACGGGGAGAGCTGGAGCTTTGATGGCAAACACTGATGGGTTTATTTGGAGCTTCGGCCGGAGAATTCACAAGACAAGTCAAAGAGCCAGAGGTTCTGACTTCACGGTAGAGTTGCCACGTCAATTCTGAAGAACTCTACCCCAGATGTGTTTAGCTAGTTCAGAGAGAATAATCAACATGCTGGATAACAAGATAGAATGATAACACCGCTATCAGCTGACGCCAACAGGCAGGAGCAGGGAGACAGAACACAGAGCACAGCACCAAGGTTACAGGTGCCTGTGCTCAGTCAGGACAGTTTGAACTGATACACTGGGTCAAAGTTATGGGCTTCGGAAAATATTTCCCCAACAACTGCTATATATTATTCAAGCTCTCTGCTGGTGGTAGTTTGGTTTGCTCGATGAACCAATTGAGTACCAGTTCAGTTTTCAACCAACCAAAGCCCGAGATGTCCACGTCATGACGTACCTGCTGCGATGAAGCGACAGAAACAACAACAGTAGACAGCTTTGGAGTTGTTTTTATGTTGATATTAAACTTACAAAGCTAGATTGAATTGCAAGCAGAATTTCTCCAACACAGTGTACTCTTATCCAGCCGAATTCACAGTGTTTGGATCATAGGCGGATTTTGGCATTGCCCCTCCTAGTGGCTGAAATATGTTACAGCATTACTACGTCGAAAACTGTTGCAATACAAATATTTCGTATATCAATATTTTAATAAGGTAGGACACTGGTTAATAATATTGTAGCGTGTTCAAGTAACCAAGGGATATAGCAGTTATCAAATAAGTATAAGATGTGCACAGTTATGATACGTTTTACAGTTATGTAATGCACTGTTGTTGGGGGGAGAGACCGCCGCTTCCAAATGAGTGTGTGTGTACGGCAGGCATGAGGCGTGCATGAGGCGTGCATGAGGCGTGCATGACGGGACGAGTTCTGTTCGTATGTGGAAAAGTCATACTCAGTGCGGTGAGCGCTGGCTTTATTGCTACTGTATCCGTAGCACCCCGCGCAATAGTTGGGACTGTGTACTGACGTCAGTAAAAAAGGTTTTCCCCCCCCAAGCGCAAATGTCAAACTCCGCCTATGGTTTGGCTACTTAGGACCGTAAAGGACTTTATAATGTGAAGTTTCTCTACTATGAAAAGCACAGTGTCGAACCGTCAGGGCCTTCAAGGTATTCAGATAAAACAAACAAAACATCGATTTAATTATATAAATAAAATGAATACATGAGAATGGTATCTGTGTTGTTGATCTGTAATATGACAGTGTTACGTAGATTTGTTTGTCCTTCTCGGACCATGCTCTACGCATTTCAGTGGTTTTGTGTTAGAAAAGAAAGCAATCAGATCTTGTTCTGGGTCTCTGGGTAGAATATCCTTCAACAAGGTATTCTACATCCTTGATCGAATGCCCTGGCCGTTGCACTGAATGAGAGCGTACGTTTGGACTGACAGTTTGATCAACCAATCAGATATTGACTTGTAGCCAATGGGCGTGTTCTTTCAGAGTTCCCCTCGGGTCCAGGGTATTCTAGAAGGCCCGCTAGTTCACTGGCTCGAGACAGAGGATCTAGATGAATGTGACGAAGCAATTCATGCCGTTTTGTTGTTTTTAACGTTGAGATGACAACGTTATAATACCGCGGAGGGGGGGGGGGGGGTGATAGCCACGGTTCGCCATAATGTTAGCCTAGCCTCCAGAGCCACTATGATTATCAATACCAGAAATAAAAATTACACTTTTTTTGTTATCTTGGGGATGTTTAATAGGAAAAAAGGATATCACACCTTAAAACTTCTCATCGTGGATCATTAACTGAGTGCTATGTATGGCATATTAATTATTAACCATGAACACGTTAAAGGGGTAGTTAAGGTACTTGTTGCTATCATTGTGGAATTAGCCATTTAGCCACTTTTTTTTACTGGAATACCGATAGATGGAGTCATTATTTTTCCTAAAACCTGTTATAAAATCGGCCTTTTGGGCTGGAGCAGGAGTGTGACGCGCCTCCAAATCATAGCAACAGGTACACATTTAAAGTGTCGTGAAGAACCAATATGATATCATACTTATTCCATGACGTTAAGGCTTTATAATATGTGTTGTGGCCCTTTTTTTATCTGTGCTCTGTCTCACCCCTCACTGTCCAGCACGTCATGACTGAACAGACGGTTCATATGTTTGAATAATAGCGAGTGACTAGTTAATAAAGCTGTCTCACCCCTCGCTGTCCAGCACGTCCCTGATGCTGGCCTTGGTGATGATGGCGTCGTCACATTTGAACCACTGGTCCTTGTGCTGCCGGATGAAGGTGGTGTAATGGCCGCTCTCTAGCGTCCCCTGGTGGTTCACCACTGCAAACAGACTGTACCTGAAACACATGGATCAATAACAGTTACCAGTCTAGCTACAGTATACACCGAATATTCTCACCATTATACGTTGTTGTTGTTGTTATCTTTGATTTTGCCAGACCAAAAACAGTGATTTCACCTCACAGAAAACCGGAGTTATCTTAAAAGAAAAGTTATGTGCATTTAATTTCATTTCCTTCAGAAAGCAGAATACAGGAAGGACACCCAAAGAGACAGTTTTCATTTCAGCGATGTTTGTCTTACTTGTTGTCGTTGTTGAAGGGGTCCACTGTCTGCTGGTACTGCCCGTTCATCCGGCTCTCTTTACTGAAACACAGCAAGACACACTTGTGAAAAACAGTTTTTGAGAGTCAGCAATAATTGTGTTTTTCTTTGTATAAAACATATCTGTTCGCTCTTTAAATCCATCCTAACAAATAAAGTATTTACTGCAGTGCGACTCTCAGCTTAGGGCCATTTATACACATCATATAGACAAATCTGAACACACACACACACACACACACACACACACACACACACACACACACACACACACACACACACACACACACACACACACACACACACACACACACACACACACACACACACACACACACACACACACACACACACACACACACACACACACACACACACACACACACACACACACACACACACACACACAGAAATTGCTTTCCCTAGATGCACATCTTATTGAATTGTATGTATTGTGTGTTCACCTGGAGGCCATGAAGGGCGTCATGTCCAGCTCCAGAGGGAAGGAGACGTACGTGGTGATCTTCCTCCGCAGTTTGGCCGAGTGCTCAAACCTCTGGAAGCAGAAACAGATAATTATAACTCCGCTCTGATTAATAATATCTATATATAGATATAAATATATCTATATATATATCATCATCAGTCAGTCTCACTTTGAGGTGGAAGCAGGCGACGATGGGAAGTTTCTTCATGGTCAGCTGTTTGGTCGACTCCTGGTAACTATGGCAACCGCTGCACTTGATTTTGGCGCCGCTGCCGAGGTGCTCCGGCCGAGTGAACCTGAAACCAGAGGAGATTTAGAGAGAGAGAGAGAGAGAGAGTGTGTGTGTGTGTGTGTGTGCGCACCTTAAAGGGGACCTATCATGCAAAATGCACTTTTTGATGTCTTTTATACATCAACATGTGTCCCTGGTGAGTCAGGGAACTCACGCAGCGTCAGAAAATAAAACCCTCTCTTTTCCTCCCTACCCAAATCTCTAAAAACGGGGCTGCAACGGATCTGATACAGATTTGCGTCCGATATGACGTAATATCTGAAATGTGGACCCACGGTCCAATCAGAAACGTTGCTATCAGAAACAATGCGCGACGTGTTTTGGACGTAATATGGTCGGTGTTTACATTAGCATCGCTAACACTCAGAGCTAACCTGTACTGGAGAGAGTATGTCAATTAGTCAATCAATGTTTATTTATACAGCCCAATATCACAAATGTTACATTTGTCTCAGTGGACTTCACAGTTTGTACAGAATATCAGTATGACAATACGACACCCTCTGTCCTTAGACCCTCTGTCCTTAGACCCTCTGTCCTTAGACCCTCTGTTCTTAGACCCTCTGTCCTCAGACCCTCTGTCCTTAGACCCTCTGTCCTTAGACCTTCTGTCCTTAGACCCTCACATCGTACAAAGAAACACTTCCAGAGAAAACCCACAGTTTAAAGGGAACATGGGAGAAACCTCAGGGAGAGCAACAAAGGAGGGATCCCTCTCCCAGGACGGACAGACGTGCAATAGATGCCGTGTGTAAATCGAAGAGATGTATGTGTAAAGAAGCAGGAAATAAAAAGGAACTCAGCTTGTGGTAAACCTGAGAGAGAGAAAGCCTTTGAGCTCCATACTGTTTCAGAAATAATCCTTGATGTGGTTTGGAACATGATATGGCGTTTACGGCCCGTCCACACAGCGGCGTGCGTTGAAGCTTGCCGGCGGGCGTGTCTGAAACTCGACCAACAACCAATCACATGAATCTCCCGCCCCCGACACACAAGCAGCGGTTTGATTGGCTAGAGCTTGTACTGGCATTTGATTCGATTGGCTGACGCTTCTGCCGAGGCTTCAAAAGTTGAACATTGCTCAACTTTTGCAGCGAGCCACGCCAGCAAAGCTCCGCGTCGCTTCCCACAATGCAGTTCGGCGAAAAGTGACGTCACCCCATTCAAAGTGAATGGTGAAGCATCAACACGCGCCGCTGTGTGGACGGGCCGTTAATCACCGCAGCATTTAGCTGAGTTTCTGGGTAGAATTCTCCTGCATAAGCTCCGCCCCCTCTTTTTCTTTTCAAATGTCTTTTTTTTTTTTAAAGCTTTAGACCCAGAATCAGCCCTTTAGTAACAGGGCTGAAACAGAGCGATATGAGGGATGTCTAAAATGCATGATCTGTATTTTGAGCAAAACACTTCATAGACATGTTTTTTATATTTCTAAAAATAGTATAATAGGAGACCTTTAACGCCCGTTACCTGCGCAGACAGTCTGTGAGCGTCGTGGCCCCCGAGGCGTGGTTCTTCTCTCCGTTCAGCGCCACCCCGTCCCCCCCGGGGCTGAGAGGCCAGAAGGGGGAGGAGGAGCCGGGCAGATCCAGACTGATGTCCCAGAACGGGTCGATGGTGGTGGAGACGCCGCTGGGAGGAGGACACGAGAAGAGGATGCATGAGAAGAGGAACACGCTGCACATATCTGTAGACTCACTGATGATGATTGGTCTTCCAGTCACACTTCACTGTGGAGTTTCCCCTTCAGACACACGAGGATCAGAATCAGATGGACATTAGGAGTTGCAGGCCAAGTGCAGTATTTTAAAACCTCCCTAAAATGTCTGTCTAAATAAAGGAAAACTACCAAGTGAAGTAAAGTGTGACTGGAAGACTTATCATCAGCGCCGTGAATCAGAGTCCCTTCTTAATTAGTCCCAAAGAGGGGAAATGTACATTGTTACAGCAGAAAAGAGCCAAAGACAGCTTCATGTTAACGAAGAAGCATGCATAAAAAAACAAAGACTAGAAATAAAATGTTCCAAAAAATGTAAACGTCTCAGATAGAAATAAAATAGCATTAAAAAAGTAAAAAATGTGGAAATACAAATATACAGTAACAAAATATAAGCAGGATATTATATATATTAATTGTGCAAGGAATGGATTATTAAATATTAGATTGAATATAAATCTAAAATGTACCGTGTGATTTTTTTTTTTTATTCAGATAAATGAGAGAGAAACAAAAAAAGGGAGATTTGAAACTACTGCACTTGGCCTTCAAATCCATCCGGGCTCTTGTACGACCATATTGTTTGAAGCACTGTGGTTTCTACGTAAGATATTCTACAGACTAAATGAAACAAATGTGATGCTCTGAAAACATCACATTTTGATATATTTTTCCAAGATACTGAGAGTAATGATGTAAAGTAAACAATCGATCACATTACAAACAATCGATATCTAATATTGTGGATAATTTCGCATTATCAGTCAAAATAATTGCAATTTGTTCATTTTTCCACACCGTGCAGCCCTAGACGAGAAAAAGTACCACACTAGCAGCACTCTGTTGATGTTTTATTTGTATATTGCCATACATCAGCTTTAAGAAATCCTATATGGCTGACCTAATAATTTCATTGTCATAACTACACTGTTGCTATGACAATAAAAGCCTTGAATATTTAATCTTGAAAAAAAGTAGGAATGCATTTTCAAGTGTAAGATCCCAGAGTTGAATATTCTCCCTTTGTCCAGCAGGTGGAGCTAGAGAGCCACAGACAGTCAAATACATTTAAGTGTTGCTGCAGTACACACACACACACACACACACACACACACACACACACACACACACACACACACACACACACACACACACACACACACACACACACACACACACACACACACACACACACACACACACACACACACACACACACACACACACACACACACACACACACACACACACACACACACACACACACGCACACGCACACACACACACAGAGTTCACACTTACTGGCACACTTGGCAGGTGACGTCAGACTGCAGCCCCCCCGTGAAGATCTGATCGATGATGCAGTTACAGTGGTTCGGGTTGTTGGCTTTCTTCCCGTTGTCGTCTGCAAAGGAGAACGAAACACACACACACACATACACACACACACACACACACACACACATTTTGTCCACGTGCACACGGTGTATTTATGTGAAAACTAAGGGGGCTCTGATCAGGATTGTTTGTAGTATCGTCCAACCATATCAATGTGTGTTTCACCACTTTGGGCAACAAGAGATTCTGCTTCTCATGAGTGTGTGAGCTCCTTCCTCTCGATGCAGTAAAATCTAAAGTGTGTGTGATGTGAAACCTTTGCAGTGTCTGTGCAGGACGTCCAGCGCGGCGATGAGGAACTCGTGGGCGTCCTGCTGCTCGTATCCTGCCAGGTGACGAGCGTGAGTCCAGACCAAGTGGAGGAGGCGGAACGGGATGTGAGGAGACCGGTGGCCTGAGTAGAACTGGAGAGAGAAGAGTGTGTGTGTGTGTGTCAGAGGTGGGAAGTATAGTGGAGTACAAATACTTTGTTACTGTACTTAAGTACATTGTTCTGGTATCAGTACTTTACTCCACTACTTATTTTTCTGACAACTTTTTACTTTGACTTCTTACATGTTGAACACAAATACCTGTACTTTCTACTTCTCACATGTTGAACTCAAATACCTGTACTTTCTACTTCTCACATGTTGAACCCAAATACCTGTACTTTCTACTTCTCACATGTTGAACCCAAATACCTGTACTTTCTACTTCTTACATGTTGAACTCAAATACCTGTACTTTCTACTTCTTACATGTTGAACTCAAATACCTGTACTTTCTACTTCTTACATGTTGAACTCAAATACCTGTACTTTCTACTTCTTACATGTTGAACACAAATACCTGTACTTTCTACTTCTTACATGTTGAACCCAAATACCTGTACTTTCTACTTCTTACATGTTGAACTCAAATACCTGAACTTTCTACTTCTTACATGTTGAACCCAAATACCTGTACTTTCTACTTCTTACATGTTGAACCCAAATACCTGTACTTTCTACTTCTTACATGTTGAACCCAAATACCTGTACTTTCTACTTCTTACATGTTGAACCCAAATACCTGAACTTTCTACTTCTTACATGTTGAACACAAATACCTGAACTTTCTACTTCTTACATGTTGAACACAAATACCTGTACTTTCTACTTCTTACATGTTGAACACAAATACCTGAACTTTCTACTTCTTACATGTTGAACCCAAATACCTGTACTTTCTACTTCTTACATGTTGAACCCAAATACCTGTACTTTCTACTTCTTACATGTTGAACACAAATACCTGTACTTTCTACTTCTCACATGTTGAACCCAAATACCTGTACTTTCTACTTCTTACATGTTGAACCCAAATACCTGTACTTTCTACTTCTTACATGTTGAACCCAAATACCTGTACTTTCTACTTCTCTCATGTTGAACCCAAATACCTGTACTTTCTACTTCTTACATGTTGAACTCAAATACCTGTACTTTCTACTTCTTACATGTTGAACTCAAATACCTGTACTTTCTACTTCTTACATGTTGAACCCAAATACCTGTACTTTCTACTTCTTACATGTTGAACTCAAATACCTGAACTTTCTACTTCTTACATGTTGAACCCAAATACCTGTACTTTCTACTTCTTACATGTTGAACCCAAATACCTGTACTTTCTACTTCTTACATGTTGAACCCAAATACCTGTACTTTCTACTTCTTACATGTTGAACACAAATACCTGTACTTTCTACTTCTTACATGTTGAACACAAATACCTGAACTTTCTACTTCTTACATGTTGAACACAAATACCTGTACTTTCTACTTCTTACATGTTGAACACAAATACCTGAACTTTCTACTTTTTACATGTTGAACCCAAATACCTGTACTTTCTACTTCTTACATGTTGAACCCAAATACCTGTACTTTCTACTTCTTACATGTTGAACCCAAATACCTGTACTTTCTACTTCTTACATGTTGAACACAAATACCTGTACTTTCTACTTCTTACATGTTGAACACAAATACCTGTACTTTCTACTTCTCACATGTTGAACCCAAATACCTGTACTTTCTACTTCTTACATGTTGAACCCAAATACCTGTACTTTCTACTTCTTACATGTTGAACCCAAATACCTGTACTTTCTACTTCTCACATGTTGAACCCAAATACCTGTACTTTCTACTTCTTACATGTTGAACCCAAATACCTGTACTTTCTACTTCTCTCATTTTCCAAACAGCTGGTTCCTTTAGTCTGAATGTGTGTTTGGTGGCGTGATCATTATTCTTTAGAGTCATTGCGTGCCTATTGATTTGAACACGATCCGTGTATCCATCATTTCCTGCTCTTCTCTAAAGAAGAGGGACCAATGGAAACGTTGTCATGTTGCCGTTGTTCAGCATGGAAACATTCATTAGCTAACAATGACATTATTGTTCTATTAATATAAAGGGAGGTCAGGTACTCTTTAAAGCAGCTGCTAGTTATGGGTACTTTTTACTGAAGGACACTTCAAAGCCTCTTTACTTTGACTTGAGTAAAGAAGTTTAGTCAGTACTTCTACTTTTACCAGAGTATTTTTAAACACCAGTATCTGTACTTCTACTTGAGTAAAGTATGTGTGTACTTTTGCCATCTCTGGTGTGTGTATGAAACTCCTCTTATTCTTCTACCCATATTATTATAGGGTGAGTTACCTCCTGGAAGAGCTGCGACATCTCACACACCAAGCAGGAGTTGCTCTGCATTTCACATTTGTGTCTGTCGGACAGGAAGAAGTCTCTGAGCAGAGGAGTGTGAGTCAGCGCCTGCACGATGCAGTTCATGAAGCACGTGTTGCCCAGGTTGATCAGCCCTCTCAGGCCTGAGGGGAGGAGAAAAGGATTGTGGGGGAAATTATTTATTCATTATTATCAAATAATGAGTAGAAATCTGTACAGTGAGGAGCGGTTTTGTAATAGTACAAAAAAACATGGTGGAATTTGACTTTTTTTCTAAAAAATTTGATTTTACTGACGTCGGAGGGTGTTTCTCAATGTCGAGGATGCTTCCTTGGTAGGACATGTCCCTCCGAGTCAGGTCCTTCAGAAGCGAGGCAAGAATCTTTCCTAGCCTCGGAAAACGAAGAATGGTGGAACAGGCTAACAGGTGTGCGTCATATGAGAGGCCCCGCCTTAAATGGAGCGCGATTTCCGCCAAAGATTTGGAAATTGGTCCGTGCGCAAAGCATTGTGGGGATTTTAAGACCACGGAGGATACACATGTGCAGCCTCGAAATGTCTCGCTACGAAGGAAGCCGGGCTCGGTAGAATTCCAAGGAGCCTGGACATTGGAACCGTCCTTCGGCGGGACTCGATAGGCGCTTTCACACCACAGTACTTTTCCCACAAAGGTTCATGAGAACTCTTTAGTTCTCATGAACTAAGTACGGATCGCGTTCACACCGGAATAAGTTCCCTGAGGGAGGATTAGGCAAATGAAGCCGCTGACGTCACTTCTTCTTCTTCTGCTTTGGGTTTACTGGCAGGCCGCAAACAACTTCACGGCGTATACTGCCACCCGGAGTCCCCGGCCGGAAGTCCCTGGAGTTGGGAAAGGCTTCAGTAGAAGCTGCTGGGACTCCCAGCAGCTTCTACTGAAGCCTTCAGAGTAAATCGCCAGAACGCCGACACCTCCTCATCTCCACCGCTCCCATGTTTTCTTTTGTGTTGCCATAAGTTAGTCTCTCTGAGTTTGTGCGCTGGGCTAATGCTAATGCTAATAATGCTAATGCGAGGATAATAAAATGGCGGTTTCACAAAACTTTCCGCCCAGCCAATCAGACACAGGAACCTTTTTCTCCCCCTTTTCAGACCCTGTAAAAAGGTTCTGAATAACTCACTTTAGTTCTATATCGGAACTAAAGTGGGAAAGAAAAGTACTGCGGTGTGAAAGCGCCTCTTGAAATAGTGGCTCTGGAGCATCCTTCCTTGACATTGAGAAACACCCGGAGAGTTTCAATGAACCTTGTTGAAGCTTGTTTACAGCTTACGGGGTTAGCCATTGTTAGCAATACTGTTTGATAAGTGTGCTTTATTATCAAATCATTAATGTGAGAAATCGGTACAGTGAGGAGCGGTATTGTAATAGGACAAAAAGAACAGTCGGATTTCACTTTTTCTTAGAATTTAGATTTTTTTTGTTACAATTTTGACATTTTCCTCAGATTTTGACTTTTTTCTTAGATTTTGACTTTTTTTGTCAGAATTTGACTTTTTTCCCAACATTTTTACTTTTCTCAGACTTTTTTCTCAGAATTTTGACTTTTTTTCTGTGCGTGTGTGTGTGCGCGCGCTTCTGTGTGTGGAGGTGCGTGTGTGTGCACGCTTGTGTGTGTCACTGACCAATAGTGCAGTTGGAGGTGATTCTCCTCCTCTTGGGGTTGTGGCGGAGCAGCTCCAGCTCCCTCTTGGTGGGCTCCCACGCCGAGTACTTCTCCCCGATCCCTGAAACACACACACATATAATAAACACACTTCATATGTAAATTTGACTCTTACACAAAGAGCAGCAACACGTGTCATGGTGTCCTCAAACTAAAAACTAATAAAACAACAAACAAGTTAGAGAATCTTACGCAGGATAAAAACCAAGAAATAACTGTCTAGCTATGAAATAGCACAAAGCACTGAATAGCTCTTACAGTGTGTGCTTGGCCGTCATACCTTGCATCTTCCAGGCTTTCCTCTGCTCCTCTTTGGCAATCTGTTCCATGTCTTTGTCATAGATGTAGTCTTGGCACATAAAGCAGTAAATCCCTCCGTACAGCAGGTCAATGGCTGCAAGGACAGAAGAGAGGCGGAAAACAAAGAAGGTCGTTTTTTTTAACTTTTAATTTGACTTTGTTTTAAGAATTTGACTTTTTTCTAGTGGTGCACGATAATTATCGGTCCGATATTAGGAATTATGACGTCATCCCGATAAACCCGATAAAAGTATTAATAGCCTCGATAATATACAATATATTTTTTGGGGAAAAAAGATCCTGCGGTGTGGGTGGATTGGGATGAGGGGCGCTTGTTTTTCACTCGGCTCCTCCCGTTTTGCCAGTACTGTGGTATTAGTGGTTTAGGAAGAGGGGAGTTCTTCACAAATCCAGCGCTCCCTAACTCATGCCTGGCTGTGACGTAAATGGTGTGCGGCCGTGAAGCCAGGACAGTAAACAAACATGTCGTCGGTAGTATGGGACTATTTCAAAGTGTCAGAGTTAGATAGTTCGCTTGCTATTTGTATTAACAAATGCAGAAGTTCCACGAGGAGGGAACAAGGCAACGAGCTATAATACTTCCAACCTGATTAGTCACCTGAAACATCGCCATGGCTACGATGGTGTGTTAAAAGCGTACGAAGACGCCTGCGCTGCTAAACTAGCGGCGAATCCAAAGCCAGCTGCAAAGGCACCGGGGCTTTTACCTATCGACGAGGCTTTTGAAAAAGGCAAGAACTTTATTTGGGAAAATAAATATGGTCACTTTGAAGAGTCAAAACTGTTCTTGGCTTTGTTTTGTTCATAGTAGTAATGCTCATGTCATTTGCTCACTACTAGTCTCTTTTTTACCACCAGGTGTGCAAAAACTACAGGTACATTTAATATATATATATATATTATATTATTATCGGTTATCGGTATCGGTCTTGAGAAGCAGGAAGTTATCGGTATCGGTTTCAAAAAACCAATATCGTGCATCCCTACTTTTTTCTCAGAATTATTTTTCTTTTTTTTCTTTTGACTTTTATTCTCAGATGTTGACTTTTGCTCAGAAATTCGACTTTTCTTAGAATGTAGATATAGGACAAACGAGAGACAGAAGACAAAGAATGCATGAGGAGGCTGTTAGTGAATCTGAGGGTGAAGAAGGGTTGCTGTGTTGCTACGCTAACCGCTAACTGCTACAACTCTCACTCTTTTTTTCCAATTCAGGCCACGTTACCATGGCCACGTTACACATCAGCTGTTTTGTTGTCGGAGAGAGATAGCCAAAGGATGAGGAGGAAAAAATATGTAGACGCCGATCTATACGTGCTATCTTTAGCTGTTTCACGCACCAAAAACACCTTCCACTCACTCTCTCATCACCTGCAGATACCTGTTTGCTGTTGCATTTGACAACCATATAACCTTCTGCAGGAAGGAAAGGAAGGAAGGATGCTAAAATAGTGAACTTCATTTAAAGGTGGGGTAGGTAATTTTGGAGAAACCAGCTCGAGTGCGCTAGAATTTGAAAATACACAACCGGATCCAAATCTGCCACTTCCTTCCAGAGCCCCTCCCCCAACACACACGAACGCGCACATGACCAATGAGGGCACGAGATAAGTTTGTGCACAGATGGAAGGCTGACAGGCAGGTAGGCCATCCAGTTACTTTAGCCGGCTCAGATGATTGGTCAAGCTTTTTACAGCGCCAAGGCTTCCACAGATGATGTTTCTTTATGGATTTATTGTCAAAGCATTTAAGATATTCATTGCTATCGGGATGTTAAGAGCATTCCATGGAATATAACAACAAGTGTTTCTGAAGTGAATTACCTACCCCACCTTTAAGTTAATGGATAGGAGAGGAACAGGTGCAGAAGAGTGGTGCAGGAGTGAGTCCTAAAACCCAGAAATGAATCACTTTAATCACTTCCCTAGTGTCGAAATTGATGTTTTTCTGAATGTGTTTTTGGTTGTTATCCTGAAAGGAGAAATATTTTTTTCTACGACTTCAAATACGTCAGTAAATACCCCACGGGTGGATTTAAGTTTTCCCTTTCCTGAACATTAAAGCATGGAAACACGTCACCGTGGAAGCAACACATACTAACCTGAACATGAGCATATAACAGAATACAGGGAAGGGAAAAGCCCCAAAAAGCAGAATAGGGTACCTTAAAAGGATGTCATTTGTTCGTCTGTATATCGTTTACGAGAGAAAGGCACATTCTTAAGAGGCAGCAGAAACAGAAGAGACATTAGACTGCATATTGTCTTCAACACAAGGCGTCATCCTTCTGGATTAAATGCTGCGATGCCAGATATATTTTTTATTTATTCTCCACATAATAGAATTAGGTTTTTTCCATCGTCTCACTGCCGTGTCGCTGCTGCAGCCTGAATCTGTCTTTATGAATCCTCCTTATCGCTCTGCTCAGTAAGACCCCCTCTGGTGTGTGTGTGTGTGTTTCCCAGTTTAATTAGGTTAGCTTCTGAATCAAATGCTACGTATGGAGAGAACTGAAAAAAAGGGCAGATCTCAGCAGACCTTTCAGGAGGTAATTAAGTCGTCGTTAACGAACCCCTGATGAATTAGCCTCCATTAAACATCCTCCTTCTTTCCTTCCTTCTTTCCTTCTCTCATCATCTGCATCTTCACTCACAGCTATTTACTGAATGCTGTTTTCAGCCTTGATTTTCGAGGATCATCTCTTGTCTCCATCCTTTTGCCTTCCTCCTGTTCCCATGGTTACCCGATAACCCTGTCGATATTCTCGATTGTAAAAATGGATTTCATCTAATTGCACTTTTACCATTATCACACTGTCTTTCCTTTACCCATCAGATCAGGGAGGTTCTGCACCTTCCTTTCCTCCCTCCATACAGTGGTGCAGAGATGACGTATTTATGTAGGCCAATGCAGAAAATGTTGGGCTATAAAGGAACTACAGCGAGGTCACATGACTTCACGTCACCACCGCTAAGCTAAAGGCGGCTAATGTTGGGTTGTAAAGGAACTACAGCACGGTCACATGACTTCACGTCACCACTGCTAAGCTAAAGGTGGCTAATGTTGGGCTATTAAGGAACTACAGCACGGTCACATGACTTCACGTCACCACCGCTAAGCTAAAGGCGGCTAATGTTGGGCTATAAAGGAACTACAGCACGGTCACATGACTTCACGTCACCACCGCTAAGCTAAAGGTGGCTAATGTTGGGCTATAAAGGAACTACAGCATGGTCACATGACTTCACGTCACCACCGCTAAGCTAAAGGCGGCTAATGTTGGGTTGTAAAGGAACTACAGCACGGTCACATGACTTCACGTCACCACCGCTAAGCTAAAGGTGGCTAATGTTGGGCTATTAAGGAACTACAGCACGGTCACATGACTTCACGTCACCACCGCTAAGCTAAAGGTGGCTAATGTTGGGCTATAAAGGAACTACAGCACGGTCACATGACTTCACGTCACCACCGCTAAGCTAAAGGTGGCTAATGTTGGGCTATAAAGGAACTACAGCATGGTCACATGACTTCACGTCACCACCGCTAAGCTAAAGGAGGCTAATGTTGGGCTATAAAGGAACTACAGCACGTCACATGACTTCACGTCACCACCGCTAAGCTAAAGGCGGCTAATGTTGG
>CM053248.1:40839353-40924353 GCA_028583405.1 Pogonophryne albipinna
CTAGTAAGGATGCCACCTGAGCGCCTCCCTAGGGAGGTGTTCCAGGCACGTCCAGCTGGGAAGAGACCGAGGGGTAGACCTAGGACCAGGTGGAGGGATTATATCTCTTCGCTGGCCTGGGAGCGCCTTGGGACCCCCCAGTCAGAGCTGGTTGATGAGGGGAAAGGAACGTTTGGGGCTCTCTGCTGGAACTGATACCCCCGAGACCCGACCACGGATAAGCGGGAGAAGATGGATGGATGGAATTTTGCAAGTCAAGAAAATAAAAATGTGTCGTAAAACTGTGAAGTAACACTTTGTTTTGTGTGAAACCGCTCAATAAACTACATCTCCCGTCTCGCACCACACACCAAGACGGCCGTCACGTTGAAACATTTCACTTCTTTCTCTCAGAATGAGGTGGAAAGTATTAAAAGAGGTGAAAATCACTCCAAGTCTGGGCACGTTGAGAGCTGTGCATACACACAAGGGGAGTTAGTCGGTTCCGTGAGAGCCAGCATGCGGGACGGGGACTCTGGGATTTGTAGTCTTTCTAGTTGCGTATTTTTCATCGTCTTATATTTCAACAGTTTTACGACAAACTGCCACTTTTTTGACATGGAAATTATTTTTTAAATTGACAAACATCATATGTGTAAATAATTCATGGCACAATTCAAACGAGATCGAAAGATATGTTTTCTCTCTCCATTGACTTCAATACATCATTTTTCCGAAATAAGGTCCCATGGAGTAGATGGGCGGGACTTCGCCTCTCGATTGAACACAATACAGTTAAGGGAAAACCCACAAATAATAATAATAGGACCTATTTAAAAAGGATTCAAATCCACGAATCAGAGACACGTCACTGGATGACAGGATTAATAACTCGTGTTTTTTTCTTGAGGCTGTGTTTTTATTTGCACATCTTGTATCCGTCATACGTGAAGAGGCACATGTTATCACATGGATGCACCATATTAGCATGCTGTGCTTAGCGCCATGCTTCCTGCACTTTAATTTGCTCGGGGACATACCGTGTCATCTGTCATGGGATCAGTGTGAGCTTCAAGAAGGCATGTTTACTGGGATGAATATTGGCACAGATTTACAGATGTGCTGAAGACCCTGAAGAGCAGACAACACTGGCTCACATCCCTCCCAAGGGCACCACATTTCTATCGATTTTAGATGGATTTCCCCCTTTTTTCTTAGTCTATCTTAAGGATCTTGATTCCAGATATTTTCCGAGTTTGGTCTACAGGGTGATTTGATGTTTTCCATCACATTAACATCCAGCATAGGATTCATTATATCTGTTTTTGCATGGAAACAAACGCAGGGCCCATTAGCATGATTAGCCTCTGTGGGAATGCCTTTGGTTTACCAAGTTATTCCAATAAAAGCAGCTCACACTATTCCCCTTGGTTCACTTTAGCTGAGCTACAGAGCAGCAACACAAATGTTATGTAACTTCCTCAAGAAAAATAATTGCATCTGAGAAAATGTTGACTATTGTTTCCCATTGTTTTGAAGGGGAAAAACCATCAGACTGACCTTCAGACACAGATTGGATTTCAAGCATTCAGTCACCTTGACAATCCAAAGGTGTGTAATCACATCTGAACGACAGGTGCGTTGTTTTTAACACATGTAATCTGATTTAGCCACGTGTTACCTACCGCTTTGTTAAGATGCGTAAAATACTAGAAATGCACTTTTAACACAGGTAAAAGCTTCACAATTAGTGTTTTAAAAAAATCTAAACTAATGTATTTTATGTCCTAGACAGGGTTCATACACTTTTTCACCAATGATTTTCAATGACCTTTACCTCATTTTCCATGACCAAAAAAATTACTCTTTCTCAGTGGTACCACTGAAACATTTTTATTTTAAAGGGGACCTATCATGCAAAATGCACTCTTGTACGTCTTTTATTCATGAACATGTGTCCCCGGTGTTCCAGGGAACTCACCAAGTGTCAGAAAACACAACCCTCTCTCTTTTCCTCCATACCCAAATCTCTAAAAAAGGGGCTGTAACAGATCTGATACCGACTGATCCAGATTTGAATTATTTTCTACGTCACAAAAGGGGTGCTCCGCTTATTGGTCAATTCTCCACCTATCAGGGGAATGAGAGGTTGGGCCACGGCCGGCCATTGCCGCTCGAGAGCGCTGGAGACGCTGTAGTACATATGCTAGGCCTGTAAGTGGCGCTGTAGTCTGCCACAAAAGCAGCGAAGAAGACTTCCCGCGCATGGTTGCCCTTCTGTTTATTCTCCGCTGTGGCTCTTTTTCTCCCTCCCCGAGGCGAGCGTTTGCGCCTCCTGCTTTAAAACAAATGAATAATGACTCTATATAATCATATGTAAGGGATAATGTGCAGCGACACGGTCATTATGGGGAAAAGAACACCGACAGGCTGATCAGGAGCCCGACGCCAAGCGGAGGGATCTAGATCAGCATGAAGGTGTTATTTAGAAAATGATTTTATTGATTTAAAAAATAGTTGTATTGATTTAAAATGACATGCATCTGTTAGAAATTAAAATCAATGTTGATATGGCGTAATTTGAATTAAATACACTATTTAATTTAAATCAGTTTTATTCTGAAAAACCTGAAGTTCACTAACTATTAACTTAATACTTTTATTCTGAAAATGCTTCACTTCCGGTTAGCATTAGCATGTGGCGAAATGCTGCATTTTCAAACCGTGAATCAAAGGTGAAATGACATGTGATGTTGTACACTGAGCACACTGGGTTTAGCACTCATTTATCGCCGCTGAATAACGTTTATTAGGGAATGTTTAAATAACCACAGACACCAGAATGATGTAATTTAACAACAGAAAAAGGCAAGAATTGCATTGGACCCGCCCCCCGACGACGCCGGCCAATAGGAGAAGACCTCAGATGACAACAGGAAGAGCAAGCCAAGAATTGACCTCTTCGACCTGCTGACCTGGGCTGACCGGTCGGATGAGGAGAGCGCCTCCACTCGCACATTTCATTTTGTACACTACCGCATCTTTTGTGTAATTAAGTGCTGTTAACTTTTATAAGCTTCCCTTGACTCTTTTCAGTCTCTCCTGCCTTCAGGGTTCTAGAATACACTAACACATCCGCTAAGAAAAATAGTCCCTTGTTACCGTTTGAACTAACGTAGCAACGGCAGGAACTGCTTCGATAGTGTTTTTGAGGAGCTTTTGGATTACAGATTTGAAAACATCGTTGCTTGCTTTAAAAGTAGCACGAGTCATTTTGTCAAACCTTGGAAAGTATCTAGATATCCCTGCCCTGATGCCAAAGGAACTGCACAATGAATATGTGTCGCCGTTTGATGTCTATGTCTGGACCGCTGCGTAAAAAGGATAAAACACGGAGGACGGAGATCTCTTTTTCTCCCCGCTGCAGCCCAGCAGCTGATCTCAGAGCACGCTCCCCTCTCCTGCAGGGGGGCGTGGTCAGCTGCAGGGGGCGTGGTCAGCTGCAGGGGGGCGTGGTCAGCTGCCGCTCACAGAATCAGTCCCCTGCAAAAACAGCGCAGGAAAGAGCCAGTAGAGCGAAATGAGGCATGGCTAAAATGCAGGATCTGTTTGGTATTTTGAAAAAAAACTATTTATATACTTTATATAGGTATGGCCCTACAATATATTGTTCAAGTATAGCATGATATGTGTCCTTTAACAAGGAACAGGAAAATAAGGTCTGCATATGAAACATGTCGTGTCTATCTAAAACAAATCAAATAGGCTTTCTAGCTTCTACACGCTAACGCAACTAAAATCTCTCACCAGCAAAACACCTCGTCAGTTAAATGCCATTTTACGTTACATTACTACACGATACAGTATTTATTATCATTATAGTATTACTATTTCGGCGATTAGCTAAAATATAAATTATATTTGATGCAACTTTAGTTACATTTCCATGACTTTTCCAAAACTTTGGGAAAGATATTGTTTTCCATAACTTTTCCAGGGCCTGGAATTTGCATTTCCATGACTTTTCCAGGTTTTTAAATGACCGTAGGAACCCTGCCTAGAAAACACACGACATATATTTGAGCTTGCATTTCACCTTATTCCAGGCATTTAACCAAAACCCCAAAACCATGTTGATGTCTACAGTAAGAAACTACAATGCCTTTGTTTAGTTGGTAACAGTCCTTTACAACAACTGTTGAGACACCTGTTCTGGATGCAGATCAATGGACCTGACAGATGTTGCCTCTGTGTGACAGTGATAATGTCCACACACACACACACACAGGAACTCTTCAGCCCATTACCCTCTGCTGCTCTCCCATAACATCCTGCCTGCAGAGCGTCGTCACTGCCATCCCACAAATATGACAGATAGAGTGTTATTGAGTATTTTAACACTGTGGAATCACTCCTTTCCACTACTGCATATCCATAACTACTCAGTGTGTGTGTGTACTCTTGCTCTAAGACAGCAGAGGATGTGAGGATGTGTTGAGTGACAGGACAAACACTCCTACATGAATACACTGTTCTCAGAGAGCAGAAACACACACACACGGTGCTGTAACACCGACAGGATGATGGGTGAGGAGAGATGGTTACATATTGATGCCTTTTCATAATTAATGTGCTGTGTAAGCACTTGTACATTGAGGTGTGTGTGTGTGTAATAATATTGTTAAGGTTCTGTTTCATATTTTGCATTAACCTCCTGTCTAGCATTTCAAGCATATGCTAACATGATCAGGACAAGAGGTTGTGTTTGTATTATTTAGCATACAAGCATTAGCATATTTAGCATCAGACTTGAATATTAGTTATTTTCTGGTTAAAGGACAAATATGCCTATGCACATTTCTTGCTGCTTGCTTCAGTTTAACATATGCGGATAAAAAGCCATTTCAAAAAGTGGTGGTGACATGTCCCCAATGTCCCCAGTGTGAATGATACCTGCAGTGCAAAGGTTTTCACTATGAATGAAATCACAATAAGGATTTACAACATCAGCACATATTACTAATACACTGCCGTTGACTGTGGATTGCAGGTATATGCTTGGTGGATTTTAAATACTTGCTGTCCTGCAGGCTGAGAGCCAGAGCAAACAATCAGCTTATGATCCATTATCGCTCACAAGCTTTGAAGTGAGCAAACAGGCAGCTAACTGGGAGATAAGAGGGTGGTTTGCATCCGTTTCTGTCGGGTGATAGAGCTGGGAGAAGTACTCAGATCTTGTTCTTGAGTAAAAGTAGAAGTACTCAGATCTTGTACTTGAGTAAAAGTAGAAGTACTCAGATCTTGTACTTGAGTAAAAGTAGAAGTACTCAGATCTTGTTCTTGAGTAAAAGTAGAAGTACTCAGATATTGTACTTGAGTAAAAGTAGAAGTACTCAGATCTTGTTCTTGAGTAAAAGTAGAAGTACTCAGATATTGTACTTGAGTAAAAGTAGAAGTACTCAGATCTTGTTCTTGAGTAAAAGTAGAAGTACTCAGATCTTGTACTTGAGTAAAAGTAGAAGTACTCAGATCTTGTACTTGAGTAAAAGTAGAAGTACTCAGATCTTGTACTTGAGTACAAGTAGAAGTACCAGAGTGTAGGAATACTCTGTTACAGTAAAAGTCCTGCATTCAAAATGTTCCTCAAGTGAAAGTAGAAAAGTATTCTCATCAAAATACAGTAAAAGTAGTCGTTGTGCAGATTGGTCCATTCCAGAATAATATATATGATATGTTTTATAATGATTGATCATGAAAGTGTTCTCAAAGCTGGTGAAGGTGCAGCTAGTCTGAATGACTTTGTATACTGCAGGGTAGCTTGTGGATTTACTCCAGGTGGAACTCCAGTCTGATTTATCACTTGATTAGATTTCACATCATTCATCCACATCTGTGAAGTAACTAAAGGTATTAAATACATGTAGTGGAGTAGAAGTACACCATTTACCTCTGAACTGTAGTGGAGTAGAAGTACTCAAGTACAAGTCTCTCAAAATGGTAGTAAAGTACAGTACTTGGGTGTCTGTACTTGGTTACTTTTCACCAGTGATTTTAGAATTTGTCTAGCCCAATATACCCAAGATGACACTGAGAACATGGGTTGCATTTGACTCCAGTGTCAGATGTGTGTTGTTTTGGAAGGGCGGTGTACACACACACACGTTATTAGTCTCCTTCTTCTTGTTACCTTGCGTTTTCTGGTCTCAGCTGACCCGCTCCACACGAAGCACCGATAGATCACCCTCAGATTCTGCTTCCAGTTGTCCACTTTGAAGCTACTGACATGCGGACATCCTCCAGGACTCATGGTAATCCCAACACCCGGGAATAGTGTCCTCTCTCCGGGCGATGAAACCTCAAATCCCCGCAACGCAGACCCAGAAGAAACGTTTTTTTTTAGCTCTGCAGGTTTCCAGATTGCTGCAGTTTTGCCTAACTGTACATGTTTGCAATAACAGAGACAAATGCAGGAGATGACATTATTATCTAATAATACTCTATGTTAAATAAAACATTATTTATGTTCTTTAAATCCACCAATGTGGTCGCTGAATTACATGTTAGCAGGCTGGCTAAAGTTGGTTAGCAATGGAATTTACACGGTGACTGTAGTTCAAGACCCACCTCATTCAAACCGGTGGACCAATCAGAAGCGAGTATCACGTATGATTGACGTTTGACAACTTTCTTTTCTCGGCTAAGTCCCTCCTCTGTGAAGTAAATGCCGCGTCGTGATTGGTGCGATTTTCCTGGAAACCACATCCGCCTGTATGAGCACGCTGATTGGCTGACACATGAATTCATCTTCATTTTATCAATCAGGACCGTAAAACGTGATGGAAATCCACATTAAAACAGTGTAAAAATAGGGATAGAAGTTATTTTCACAAACCAGGAAACCCACAGTTATATTCTTAAACAATTTATTATTAACAGATCCACAACCGCAAAAGCTCAAGCTCCCAAATGACAGGACAGTTTGGTTTGTTGACTTCACCCTCTTGTAATAACAAGCTGTCAAAACGGTTTTTCCTATACAGTGCTCTAGCGACCTCTAGTGGATCCAACCTAAAAAAGGAATAGGAACAAACAAAACACAAACAAAACAGTGCACGGGATTGTGTACGACTCTTCCATTGTGCCAGGTTTTGGTCAAGGCGCATGTCCATGTGTACAGATGATGTCTAAATACTAACCAAAAGGAGTGACAGGAGGAACGGTCATTGTATTCTTTACAAAGTATATCAGATTTCAATCCTCGTCACACTTTACCCCTTTTTATTTAAACGGCCGTCATGCAGCAGAACCGTGAAATTATTCACACGTATGTTTGGAGCAAATAAGTCCAGTTTTTTTATTATTGTTGTTTCTGTTAAAGTGGCGCTCCGACCTGAACATTGATAAATAAAACACTGAGTCTTTTTTTTTTTTTTTCCTCGTAAAAAGGACAATTTGCTTCCTTTACGACACTGTGAAGAGAAAGAAATAACCAATCATCATCATTCCACACAATTAGATTTTCCTTGACCAATGTCCTTATGCAATCGAATGTTTGTTTTTCCTCCTTAAAAAAAAATCCAACTCATCCCGGGAAGAACGTGTTGGCTGGCGTCAGCGTTCTCTCCCCGTCGCCCGAGGATCCTCAGGAATAACTGGATGTTTTGCTACCGACATCGTCCTCCTGCGATCCCATACTCTGAGGAAACAAACCGGAGTCACATGTTAGGCACCTGGGAGAACTGGTTCCTGAACAACGGCTCATATTTCTGTTTGTTTTGAGACATCTGTGGGGAGCTTTGCTGAGACAACCCACACACATAACACCTCCTTGGAAGTCCTGAAAGACTTTATCATTAACATGTATTCATAGTTGTTGTATTATGCATGTGCAGCAGCAATGCTTTTGTACTTTAAACTCCAACTTCATGCTCAAATGGTCATGCTTTGTGTTTGAACTCCAGCTACCCTTGCATCACCTTCCTCTGACATTGTGTACCTACATTTTTGTTTTTAACTTAATTATACCACGTGAAAAAAGTATTTTTGCTTCTCACATAATAAAACAAGTAGATCTAGCACTTAGCCACAAGGAAGGATTTGTTAAAGGTAGAACTGGTCCCTAAACAACGGCTCATATTTCTGTTTGTTTTGGGACTCAATACTAGAATATGTGGATCGCTTTGCTGAGACAACCCACTGCTGATCCTTGAATATTGAACATAACACCTCCTTGGAAGCCCTGAAAGACTTTATCATTAACATGTATTCATAGTTGTTGTATTATGCATGTGCAGCAGCAATGCTTTTGTACTTTAAACTCCAACTTCATGCTCAAATGGTCATGCTTTGTGTTTGAACTCCAGCTACCCTTGCATCACCTTCCTCTGACATTGTGTACCTACATTTTTGTTTTTAACTTAATTATACCACGTGAAAAAAGTATTTTTGCTTCTCACATAATAAAACAAGTAGATCTAGCACTTAGCCACAAGGAAGGATTTGTTAAAGGTAGAACTGGTCCCTAAACAACGGCTCATATTTCTGTTTGTTTTGGGACTCAATAGAATATGTGGATCGCTTTGCTGAGACAACCCACTGCTGATCCTTGAATATTGAACATGACACCTCCTTGGAAGCCCTGAAAGACTTTATCATTAACATGTATTCATAGTTGTTGTATTATGCATGTGCAGCAGCAATGCTTTTGTACTTTAAACTCCAACTTCATGCTCAAATGGTCATGCTTTGTGTTTGAACTCCAGCTACCCTTGCATCACCTTCCTCTGACATTGTGTACCTACATTTTTGTTTTTAACTTAATTATACCACGTGAAAAAAGTATTTTTGCTTCTCACATAATAAAACAAGTAGATCTAGCACTTAGCCACAAGGAAGGATTTGTTAAAGGTAGAACTGGTCCCTAAACAACGGCTCATATTTCTGTTTGTTTTGGGACTCAATAGAATATGTGGATCGCTTTGCTGAGACAACCCACTGCTGATCCTTGAATATTGAACATGACACCTCCTTGGAAGTCCTGAAAGACTTTATCATTAACATGTATTCATAGTTGTTGTATTATGCATGTGCAGCAGCAATGCTTTTGTACTTTAAACTCCAACTTCATGCTCAAGTTTTCCATTTTTAATGTTTGGTCTTTTTATCGGTACTGGAGACTAGTGTTAATTTCGTTGACTAAAACTATGACGAAATATGTTCGTCAACGGCCTTTTTTTCCATGACGAAAACGAGACGATGACGAGACGGCACCGACGTCAGTAAACAATAACTGTATCGAAATCATCATGCAATATCGTTGACGAAAAGTGACGAGACGAAAATGTAGTTTACTAAATAAAAACTATGCCAAAATCTCTCTTTACTTTCGTTGACGAAAAATGAGGAGACGAAATATTATCAAAGATAACGTTACATCTCTGATAGTCCGTTTTTCTCCCTGCAGTTCCACTTCCGGTGCTGCGGCAGGGCAGCAGCTGTGTGTCTGTGCTGCGCGCAGCGGTAGATTTGAATTACACCGGGCGGCGGCACACTGTGAACTGTCAGGAAGACTCGTGGTCTAACTCGTGGTCTAACTCGTGGTCTAACTCATGGTCTAACTCGTGGTCTAACTAACCTTATCTAACAGAAAATGAAAAGGCAACAACAGGGCTTGGGAGCAGTGGTCGCACTCGCGTTAACCGAATACCCCCCGTCAGCGCGAGTGAGTGATAAATTGTGCACTCGACGGGTAATAATGGATTATGACGGAAATGTTACGATCCTGTCCGTCAAAATGACTGACAACGAAAAAGTCTAAAGCCACCACTGCTTGGGAGAAAGAAACAATGTGATATTTGGGCCCATTTTCGCTACAATGAGGCGGAGAAA
Source organism: Pogonophryne albipinna (assembly GCA_028583405.1). Classification (NCBI taxonomy): domain Eukaryota; kingdom Metazoa; phylum Chordata; class Actinopteri; order Perciformes; family Artedidraconidae; genus Pogonophryne; species Pogonophryne albipinna. Next base: position 40,849,221 of record CM053248.1, read on the forward strand.
AAAAGCGAATGCATTGTTTTATCAGAAGGGAAGCAATGTGGCCAAAACACTGGTAAAAACACCACAAACCTGATACTCTCTGCAAAGCTTCTCCATCATTCAACCTGCTTTTCATCAAATAAGGACAAGATATAATCTTATTGTGAAATAAGTTTGACTAAAATGACAAATTATTGGTTGTGTCTGAAATGTTCTATATAATCTGATGACTAAAAAAGACTCAACAGTTTTCATTGACAAAAAATAGACTAAAATAATTACTTTTCTTTGACTAAAATAAGACTAAAATGCTCAGACTTTTAGTCGACTAAAACTTGACTAAATAAAAACAGGATGAAGGTGACTAAATATGACTAAAACTAAAAAGGAAATTTAACACAGGACTAAGACTAAAACTAAATTAAAAAATAGCTGACGAAATTAACACTGGTGGAGACATTTAAAAAAGATATGTCATATGTATTATTGCTACACAAACATTAAATTGCAGTCTTAGTGCCAACTCCGTTTCTAATACGCAAAAAGATTGCAAAATGCGTCTATGATGTATTTTGCAATCTTTCCAATCCAGACGAGAGAGATCTCTCTCTCTCTCTCCCCTGAGGGGGCGGGCGGGCCACACACACACACACACACACACACACACACACACACACACACACACACACACACACACACACACACACACACACACACACACACACACACACACACACACACACACACACACACACACACACACACACACACACACACACACACACACACACACACACACACACACACACACACACACACACACACACACACACACACACACACACACACACACACACACACACACACACACACACACACACACACACACACACACACACACACACACACACACACACACACACACACACACACACACACACACACACACACACACACACTAATGATTAGAGGTTATTTAGTTTGTTAAAGTTTCAGCTATTCTGTTCACAGTTCTGTCATCAGATTATTTAATACGATTTGTTAAAACGTTGTTGTTTCTTTTGATGTGAAATATTATTTAGTTTAGTTATTTTTGTTTTCTTCAAAATAACCAATAAGAGTACCGTTAAAAGACCGGATCGATAAAAGTAGTAGTGCGGTTAAAACCTTAACGATACCCATCCCTTATTAAACGAGTTAATCTAGCACTTAGTCGCAAGGTAGAGACCACAACATTAACAAGGAAGGATTTGTTAAAGGGACAGTTTACCTCAAAATCACTACGTTCAGTGCAAGTTATCAAATGACATGTTTTAGTGAGAGTGGCAGACGTTTGGAGACATCCCTAATATATATATCTTTATGCTAAAACTATGAAGATGCATAGAAACAGCACAACAGGAAAGATATGCATGTTCTGATTTAAGGAACACTGTCCCTTTAAGATTCCAGAAAGCAATATATATACACATTAGCAAAATACATCCAAATAAACATCAACATTTGATTTGCCTCACCTTCTGCACAAACTGTGGGTTTACTGTGATTTCTTGATCCATAGACTTTAGTTTCTCATCCAGCTCTATACATTTCAACATCTGCAAGGACACCAAGGAGGACACCAAGGAGGACACAGCTTTAGTTTCAAAGTCAGGATTCATTCAGAACGTGGACTTCATGAAATCAAAAAAAACAAACATCCTCACCTCTTGGTCAATTTTGTGGAGCATTGCTGGGTTGTTGTATTTCTCGGGGTTGTCGTGGAAGCAGACCATGCCGTCCTTTTGGTTAATGCTAGCGTAGATCTCACCGTCTTCAATCTAAAAAGGAGGAAGGAGACGAACAATTTAACACAGAATGTCAAGTGCAGACTAAGCTGCTTGATGCAAAACTTAAAAATTGCACAGAATTTTACGATTAAATAGGAAGGCAACAATCAGCCAAGGATCTTCTGACGTGCTCACCATGTGTAAGACGTATTTCTCCGCCTCCAGAGGGCCGGACAGCTGAACTCTGCTCGCCATGTCTTGCAAAGACAGCGTCAGAAAGGTCTGCAGGAGGGGCACAAAACACAAAAGAGGATCAAATGTATCAGTGAATGTATTTATAAAGCAATGTTCCTCACAAGGGTTACAACATGCTTTTTAGGGAGAAAAGAAATAACATTAGATAAGACTGAACTTACGGATGTAACCTCATGTTAAGTTACTTTAAGCTTCGCTGTATCTTTGGATGATTTAAGTTTGATTCAAAGCGCCTGCATCAAATCCAGGATATTAAGGTTATAAAAACACTCCAATACGTCTCTTCTCATGTCATGATGAAGACAGTGTATATATTAAATAATGTAACCCAGCTCAAGCTGAGAATGAAACTGATGAGTTTTTACAAACCGACTTTAGGAGGTCTCGTTTAAGTTACACATTTCCAAATGTCTCCTCCAAAGCGTCGCAGCGTGAAGAAGCAAAGATAAGACAAACTACGCTCTTATTTCCTTGGATCACATTAACGTGGAGAATGTATAACCTTGGTTAGCCTCTGGATGTTCTTCTTGTAGAGAGAGGAGAGGCACTGCTTCACCAGCCCCGTGTTGCTGTCTCGTGTGAATTGCTCGCTGTGTTTGTTGACGACGCCGCGCAGCTCCGCCGGGTTGTTGGTGGTGTAAACCTGAGCTAACTCGTGGTATGCATTGCTCAGGGGCTAAAGGGAGAGGACACAGAGAAACACAGATTACTTCACGGCACTACTTTCCACAATGTGGGCACACTGCAGTTAACATATCAGCGGGTAAGAAACCCCTAGAATTGGGGAAACTAGGGCTGCTCGATTATAGCAAAAATCCTAATCACGATTATTTTGGTCAAAAATTGATATCACGATTATTAAATACGATTATTTGAAAACATCCATTTATTGAACTTTAAAACAAATAGTAATTTGAACAGTATCTTTTTAACTGAATGTATAATTCAACTGAAAAACCAATACTAAAATTAATTAAATGATACATTTAAATAAATAATATCAAAATAATAAATACCAATAAACAAGATGAACAAATATTTTGGAGCGCACTTCCAGTAGTAAACAAATATGATAAATTACACTAAAATAAATTAGATCAAATATGTTGTCGTGCACTGTCACAACCTAGCAAAGCAAAATAATCGGTTTTTTCGATGTTGTTTTCGTAATTGTGGCAGGCCAACATCGAAATAGCGATTAAAATACGATTAATTGCACAGCCCTCGGGGAAACTGTGTTGAAGTCATTAGAACGCAGCTAAGTTTAACAACACAGAACGTAAGCATTGCAACGGCTCCTTCGACAAAACCGCCAACGGGATTTCCCGCGGAAACCGAAAAGCTGACTCATTTCCAGATGTTAGGACACATTCCCGCACACAATGTTGCTTGCGTGAGTTTGTTAGTCCTCACCTTGATGAACCTCCCCACGATCTGAGAGGTGTATTTGGGCAGCGGCTGCACTTTGCCGTGGAGAATGAGCGACACCAGGATGTATTTCTTATAGGCTTCCAACATGATGTGGCTCACTGCCATGGCTGGAGTGGTTATTGCCTGAGAAAGTGAAAACACGTGATTATCTACCTGTACACAAGAGAAAATGTTGATTATGTTACACAATCAGGGCTTAAATAAGTACATGAGACATATTCAAAGTACATTTTTGAGTGTTTTATGGTGTGTGAGTACCTGTTCATAAAAATACAGTGCTCTTTCGAAGTTTTTGAGGCCCGTGTAGATCATGCCACCGTAGTAGTAGTAACATAAAAAGTGCTTAGCGTCGTACGCTCCGTTCTCCTTACAGATGTCCATCATGTCCAACTCCAAGAAGGGCAGCGCGGGCTTGAAGCACTTCGCTAACAAGCACAGCTGTGAGGAGACGGGAGTAATGAGAGGACGATGTTTAGGTCAAACTGGAGAGACACTGGGCTGGGAATAAGACTGGGGTTTCATTATTTAACAGTCTTTAAATGGCAAAGTAGGAAAAAGTAGGAGATGGAAAAGATAACTAGGATAACGTGGATGTTGGATGTAGATCATAAACGGTAGCAAAATTAAATAATAAATGCCCAAATTGTTTTAGGGATTGTGTAAGTATACAACTAAACTAATGACATATTATAGAGTTAGTCATTTTTAGACCTTTAATGCAGAAATGTTACATATTAAGTATTTAAATCAGAATTAAGACGCTGTTATAATTCCAGGGTTTCATGAGAGTTGGACATTTTAGTATGAAATCAAATATATTTACAAAATTGAAAATATGAATTTAAACATAAGAAGTTTAAGTAAAGATATTCAATAAAAAATAAATAATCTAAAAATATTTGTAAAAAAACAGAATAATAATTTTTCAATAAAACATTTTAATATTTATATTAACATAAGAAGTGAAACTGAGATTGTCAATACAAACAAATAAATACAAATATAGTAGAAAACTGCTAAATCCTAAACACATTAAGGACCCCAGCATGAAGGAGACTCACCTGACACAGGTCTGCATGAACTGAGGTAAGTTGGTTTGTGTTCATCTGCATTTTGTCTATTGCCTGTTTTAGGACGACAACACCCCTCAATGGCTGTCAGAGGAGGAAGAGGAGGAAGAGGAGGAAGAGGAGGAAACCACCAGTTAGTTATTCAGCAGAGACGTCCAAACACAAGGAAGACAGTGTGGGTGTGGGTGTGGGTGTGGGTGTGGGTGTGGGTGTGGGTCTGGGTCTGGGTCTGGGTCTGGGTCTGGGTCTGGGTCTGGGTCTGGGTCTGGGTCTGGGTCTGGGTCTGGGTCTGGGTCTGCCCCCCCCGATTTAAGATGAAATATATAGATTGAGAAGAAAAAGGAAAACATGGAACTGTTGGAAGGGGAGACTCAGTCGTGTGAAAGCAGGTGGATAACTCAATTGGGACGAATGTGGGAAATTAAATTAAAATGTTTTTTTATTCTCCCAGGGGAAATAACTTTTGCATGTAAGGGGCACATTAAACAGATTCACCAAAGCAGAAGAGCTGGTATGGTGTCCTTTAAAAGATAATCAGTGTTATGGCGCATTAAGATACCATGCAGACTAATTGGACTAGGAACCTGGTGCATTGGATAAACAGCCACGATAATGGGCAGAGACACGGGGTAGCAACGATCATGGAAAGCTAAATCATTAAAGAATACACCAAAGACCAACACTCACCTGTTTCCGCTCTACGAGGGCGTTTGTCAACTGGTGGCAGAGCCCAGCAACTGTGAGAGGAAACAGAGCAAAGAAAGGTGTTCAATTATTGAGTTGAGGTGAGTGAAGTCTTAAGCACTGCTCACATGTACACCAAGCTTCATCGCAAACGTATTTCTGGTAAAACACATTTTCCCTCATGCTCAAAGCATCAAGGAAACGTTTTGTTCACACCGCCCAGAGCCCGGCTGCTGCTGCTGCGTCATGACGTCACCGTTTACGTCGCTGATTTTCTCCCCAACGGGCCGGCGTCGGGTCGATGATCGCGTTGCTTTTAATCACACGAAGCCAGATTAAATTAAATAACGACTTCTCAACCCTTGTGCTTTTCTCCAGAGTGCCGTGGTTCATTGTTTATTAATGTGATTCAGCGGCATTTACCGACCGCTGCAGTGCGGCTCGCTGTTTGGCATCACAACGCTGTTATGAACGTTTCTCTGGTATAAAATGGCTGATGTTACCATAGCAACCGAAGCTAAACTGACTATAACAGACTACTTGTTGCTATCCTATTGTGGCATAAGCCGGCACATTTTACCGGCGTATTTTTCATTATGATTCTACTTGTGATAGTCGGATGTATTGATTCCATCCGATAGCTGCTATAAAACAAAACGTCTGCGTCTCTCCACAATGATCAATAACAGCGAACGGACAAATAAACAGAATCACACGAAGCCTGACTTTTTAAAGTGTGTTTTTGTGGTTGCGTTCTAGTCACTTTGCTCAGCACTACTGCTTGTTACAACTGTTGCCGTGCTCGCCTTTAACTGTTAGCTCAGGTTAATCTCGCCCCCGCCTCCGACGTAAGCGTGACGTATGCGGTTCTTGCTTCTAGCTTAGCGGCGGCTCCGCTGCGGTGTGAACAGGAAAAACCGGTGCTTTTCAAGGCTCTAGCTCTGACCCGGCCCTGGTGTGAAAGGGGCAAGAGTGCAGCTGACAACAGTGCACCTTTGAGCAGAGTGCACTGTGAGCAACATATCACTGTTCAGGGTCGAGATCCGCACACCAGCATGCTTCTTAAATATTAAGGAGAGGTAAGGTTAGTCTGTACTAGGGATGCATATCGTTGACTTTTTTACGATACCGATACCACTGAACGATACCGATACTCAACCGATACATATCGTGATACTTTGAAAATGTATCATCCCACAATTACTCCCATGAAGCGCTTTACGATATAGTTAACATGTCAAATGAATATTAAATTCAATTGTGGGACTTCTTGGACCTTTTAGTACTGAACAAACAAAAAATACATTAAAAATATGAAGAAAACCGATTATGGAATATCTTTTATAACACATCAGGTGTGCCGCGTGAATAGCACATCGTGTCAATGCAAACAGACCGTTATAGCAGCGTTATATTTAATGTTAAACCTGAGATTCGACTAGAGAACAAATACATAATAGAATAATGATTATGAGATCTCTGCAGTGCACAAACAAACAAATCTCATCTTTAAAATCAACATTTACCTTCACTGGTGAGAGAAAACAAATCCCATCACAGTTCATTTGTGGGACTTTTACCTTTCTAGTATTGAACAAACAATGAAAAATACATAAAATATGAAGAAAAACGATTATGCAATCTAATTTATAACACCCGCCATCACTTTTAAAATTAATTTATAAAAAAAAAAAAAAAAAAAAAATTAAGTATCGAAACCGGATCTGATTTCGGTACGGTATACCGTAGCCACCAGTAACCGGTATTTCGGTAATACCGTATACCGTATGCATCCCTAGTCTGTACTCACAAGTGTCTGTTGCATATCTAATGTGCTCTCCATTGCAGGTACTGATGAAGAGCTGCACTTGGGAGAACAGCGTCTCAAAGTCAGGGATGTTTGGCATGGAGAACTTCACAAATCTGGATCAAAAGAGAAGGAGGTGAGACATAGACACGTTCGATGAACCAAGGAGACTTCAACGCAGGCCTCACAGCTAATGACAACACATTAGGGATGAGAAGGACAAATGGAACGGTTTGGTTGTCAGATCATTTCCAGTTGCTAAGAGTTAAATGATATCATTCTTCACTTGAGTTTTAAATCTTTAGGATGCAGAAGGGACCGTATAACATTTACCGTTTCATTAAGTAAAACCTAAATACTTTATTTTGTGTGCAATCATATATCCAGGCTCATTTGTTTACTCTTCAATGCAGCAATGGCCTTTTTTGATTCACTAAATAACAGGAAATGATCGCTTCCTTTTTGACAAAGTTATCTCAGGCCTACAGAATGTATTGTACGTGCAACAGGTCTCAGCTGCTTCCTGTCAACACAAGGTTTGCTATTCTATAAGCAAGCCCATTCTAATACTGAGAATTAGGAAATAGCACCCTTTATTCAAGAAGTAATTACTTGATATTTTATTGGTTTTGTGTAAAATGTTAATGAAGTTTTGTTTTCATTAACTCCTCCACGTCTACCCTATTCTATATGACCTTCAACAGACACAACAGTAACGGAGCATCGTGAGTGGAGAGCAGTGGTTCTCAAACCTTTTTTAATAATGTACCCCCTTTGAAAAAACAATGTCAGCCAAGCACCCCCTGATCAGCGCAAACACAATTTGTTAAGGACAAAATGCTCCTAAAGAGGTACAGCACAGCGCTGCACCATCAGGGTCTGATTTATTAAAACAACAACAGTAACTGAGAAACACTTAAATGCTACATTTAAAATGTTTACAATCCATCACTAAATTCATGGCAAACCAATTTTAACATCAAGCAATAACACTGAGATGACATTAGTTGCATTGAACTGATCTTTTTAATAAGTTGTACTTAATGTAGTGAAACATGGGCTTGTGCTTCACTGAGGATCTTTGTCATTCTGACAGGGAGGCACCTGCAGTTATTACACTTTGTGTTTTGAAATATGTGTAACTCTGTTCATATAAAACCCACACTGCTCAAACTTCCTTACTTTTCCTACAATTGGTATATTTATTTATTTATTTATTTTGGGGCGCGGGGAATGAAGAGAAAAATATATGAGCATTTTATGAGCATGGGATTTTGACACCTCATATAAACATATTATGCATAATGCTGCGCTATACTTTGCGGCCACACGCCGTTGCCAAGCAACGCTTATTGTTTAGGTCCTTTGATAAGCAGGCAGTCATATGATTAACTAGAACTAGCTAGATCTGGACATAAACGCGAGTGAAGTCTAACCGGACGCGAGAGAGAGATCAGATCAGCTGCTGCTGACGGACCGTTGAGTGGAGCAAAATGAAATACACCAAGAGTTAGACTTAACACACTCAGCTAGTTTATCTACTCTGGAGGTATTAGCTAAACTAGGTATAAATATATGTATTCTTTACTGTCGGGTTACTTATGACAGGTTCGGCGAGCTGCACGAGACTGACGGGCTGTCGGGAGAGGGAGAGGAAAAGAGAGCGCCCCGTTTATTGTTCCCTTATTATCATCCAGAATTACTTTAAACTTTGAATAAAGTAGTTAATCTACTATTAGTAGTTTGTTTAAATGCATTACTTGTGTTTTTTTTCTTTCTCATTAACATAAAATAAATCTCACGTACCCCCTGCAGTACTCCAACATACCCCTAGGGGTCCGCGTACCCCCATTTGAGAACCACTGGTGTAGACCAGTGTTTCTCAAAGTGTGGGCGCCCCCTAGTGGTCCATGAGTATATTGGTACAATTAAACTTTTCGCACTCTCCCTGGAATACCTCCGCAAAGGAACGAGCTTAACTTTCACTTTCAATTGCACGATATCGCCCAGCGCCACACCTTCGTCACACATGTTGCCACTTGTTTGTATCATTTTCAGGAGATTTGTAATCCGTTCTAGAAAAACGATGTGTTTTATTTTTATTTCAAGAAGCGTATAAAACAAACAATGGATGTATTTTATGAACATTTATCCGTGCTGGAAGTAGATTTAGATGTTAGGAGTGAGATAGAGATTATTATCTAATATATGCATCCAATGAAGCATTGCATGAAGTCTGTTGATGAGCAGAGGCTGTTGTTGGTGACCACGCAGGCCAGCCCGACGGTCACCAAGGTTCATGTTTTAATAGCATTTTTACAGAAAAAGCCCAGACGAGCCCAACATGTGAAAAAACGGCTTGGACCTTAAACTTGGGCCAGCGACCAAAGTTTTACTGTATCTTCTTTTGAAAATCCACAGCGGAGGTTTGTGTCGTACTACATGCGGTGTATTTAGCATTTCTCTCAGTAGCCAACGATCTGTGAGTCTGTTGGCTCGGACATAAACTCTGTAATAAATGTAGTCTATATTTCATAAGAGGTGTAAAACCTGAGAGCATTTGAAATCTCATTTGAACGAAAGGCTTATATAATCTGTAGTTGTATTTGTATTGTTGATTTATTGTGTGAACGAGGCGATGTAGAGAAGGTTAAGCTGTCATTATTAGGATGTACTTTGTTATATACTGTTGGAGTGGTAAGCAGGCCTATTGTTTTGGGATATTTGGGGAGTTCGGTGGTGCGTGAGTGACCTTGGTATGAAAAAGTTTGAGAAACACTGGTGTAGACAATCACAAGAAGTGGCAGGAAATGAACTCAAAAGGAAAAACAAGACACACAAAAAAACCACCAGAAGACTTCACAAGACACCGAGGAAAAGCTCTTAACACTGACGGTGTCAATCCTGGACAGATTTAGGATGAAGGATGCTACTTACAGCACAGCCAGCACGCCCAGGGAGTGCTCCTGGATGTCCAGAGCCCCCAGAACCGTGTCCAGGTGGGACAGGTTTTTGGCCAGCAGCTCCCCGCTCTTGTTGATCAACTCGCAGAGCTGAGTCATCTGGCCTGGAGGTGAAAGGGCAGGAAAACATGGGGAAATTAAATCACTTTGGAAACGTTTTGCATGCCATTTAGATCTTTGGAAGCACACATATCTCATATACAAAACAGTTTGCATCATAATGCTAGATGCAGATCAACATTTGAGATTTTTGTAGGCATCTTTTCTTGTAAATAATTGAACGCTAGGATGTTATTCTGGGATTTATTGTCATATCTTATTACATGCTGTGGCAGCCAAGATAAGATATACTTTATTGATCCCAATTTGTGAAATGTTTTGCTCACAGCAGCATGTAAACAAGGCATCGCACATAATGTAAAAGGTAAGAAAATAGTGGAAATAAACAAACACACAAATAGACACATATCAAAGTAGATAATAAAACAGAACTAAGAATTAAAATATACATATATATATATATATTGACAGTTACAGATATAAATCTGTCAGAGGGGAACAAGATTAAACTGAACTGTACACTAGATATGGATTCATAACTTCCACACTTTCAGTTATTGTAAATAATGAGGTTAAATTAATAAATCCACCAAGATGAGAAGAGGAAACACTTCATTTCTTCATTGTTTTAATGGTGGGATATGTGGTCAAATTGCTATTTAACCGTCTTCTTCCATCAATAGGCTATTCTTTGCAAATATATGAAACAAACTGACTACAAATATATGTACACGAATCCAGCTGTGGCATTGTATTTCAATACAAATCCGGTCAAGGCCTTGAAACAAGAAGCAAAGCAAGCGCGATTGACGGGTGCCTTTGAGCCAATAGAATTCGCGTATTCCCTCCAACAGCCAATCACGTGAGGCAAGGGCGGGACTACCGGTAGGCAGTGCTCAGATATTATTTATTTAGCTCAAAAAGTAGGATTTAAGATATTTAGTTTGATAAACGACCAAGTCGCGGGTGACATAACGCTCCTATGTACTAATGCAGCTTCTGGTGATACTTTACAGTACTCTAACACTCAGAACAAGTCAAGTTTAACGGTGTGTTTACATGATACGGCAAAAAGATAAAGCTATCGGCAAGGCATTGGATAGCCTATGCTAAGCTAACTACCTAATACTTCCCATTAAAATTAGTTTTAGCAAACGTACCTTGAGCGGAGAGCTGCCGCACATTGTTCACAAACTGCTCCAAGGCTGAAGCCATTATTTCCTGGGTCCAAAGTCGAGGTAATTTGCACTGTTTTTCATTCAAACCTCAGAAACAACTCCGTCCGGACTGAAGACAGGGGGCCGCCGCTGAGGTCAAACTATCGCGATGATACATGAACAGAACTGGCTGCAAAGAGATTTAGCAACCGAGCCTTTGATTCTTAAAGGGCCAGACACACGATTTGTCACTATTTTGATATTGGTTTATTTTTTTGTCTTGCACATGTAACTTATTGTGATTTTATTAAAGGTTAAGGGACCTTCTTATTCCAGACTGCAGCGCCTAAAATATACAATGGTTGAAAACCAAATTGTCGGTGATATTTCGTTTTTTTTCCTGTTGCAGATGAAATACAGTCCCAAATATGATAGATCTCCCTCTGTAGAGTCTGCTTGATATTGACCATCAAATGTTCGATTTAAATCTTTTAACTGTATTGTATATTATTCTTAATATTCCTTGTATATTGTATTTATTATTGTATTCAATGCGACGGATGTCAAACTATCGCGATGATACAGAAACAGAACAGACTGCAACGAGATTCACGAACCAAGCGTTGGATTCTTAAAGGGCCACACACATGATTTGCGGGAAATGTTAAATCATGATAACTGACACATTTTTTATTTTGCCAATTGTAATTTATTGTAATAGTCTTACAGATTAAGGGACTTCATTTTCTTAATTTAGACTGCAGCACCAGTGCTTCCTTAAAGGAGAAAAACATACAGGAACTGACGTATTATTTGGGTGGCGTATTGAACAAAGATGTTATAAGATGTAAGAGCTCCAGTCTCACTGGCATTGCATCGTTCACATATTCTAGACTGCACAACAAAGTGTTGTTGTACTTAATAAAACATGAAAATCACCTTTTCTGTCACTGTTGTTTTCTTGTTCTTGCAGACAAAATAAAGGCCCAACTCCTTGCAGTTTTCAAGCACCTTTATTGTATAGGTAACTGTTGAAAATCAATATATTAGGAACAGAATACCTGCTAAATTAAGTGGACAACATCAATAGCACACATATTAATTGGTGGATTAAGACTTTCATTTATTTTGTCATTCAATATAAAGGCATACTAGGTAACACCGTCACAAACTTGATTACAAACTCTTACTGAGTATTTACACATATAGCTCACAATAGTATTACTGTGTTGCATACAATTGTGACAAATGCAAATTAGTCAATTAAGATGAGAAAAATGAAGAAACACACCTGAAATATTGGAAATAAAACATTTAATGTGGTGAATTTTAAAATGTCATGTATATATGTCATTTGTAATCAAAATCTGTAACATAACTAAAGGTATTAAATACATACAAGTATTTACATAAATGTGTATGTACATAAAGTACACCATTTACCTCTGAACTGTAGTGGAGTAAAAGTACACACGAGCATAACATTGAAGTACAAGTATATAAACAGTGTACATTACATGTTACTTGTTAGACGCTTTTATCCAAAGCGACTAACATACAAGGCAATCCCCACAGGAGCAATTTGGGGTGAAGTGTCTCAGGGACACAACGACATGCTGATTGCAGTGGGGTTTGAACCTGTGCTTCAGGCATGACACTTATCAACAGAGGAGTGAACCCTCTTGTCCTCCTCACATATCTTTGATGCTCTTCTTGTACAGATTGTTCTCTTCCTGTAGTCTTTCTTGTTTCTGCTCAGATAGCACCATCAGCTACATGTCTGATATTCTGTGGGTGTTTTTAGAAAGGTTATTATGAGTCGCTGCTGGGTTGTAAATACACAAACAAACAGCTCCCATTACACAGTGTGTGGCACTAAACATATTTGACCTGCTGCCTGCTGTGTTACCTGGCTATAAACGAGACGCCCAGAATGATCAAAGATAAATACACGTAACATACAATTGTCAAAAGACAGATAACAACACAACCACATGGTGAACACTTATGTAATTTATTCCACGTATTTCTCCTCGTTGACATGTTACTACTTTCTACCACCCGCCTACTCGGAAGAGGAAAAACGTTACTCCGGGATCCGGTTAGGAGGATTTCCGTCAACATGTCCTCCGGTAAGAGGCTCCGGGTTCTGGTGGACATGGACGGGGTTCTGGCCGACTTTGAAGGCGGATTCTTGAAGAAATACCGGGCCAAATACCCGGAGGACCCTTTCATCAGCATGCAGGACAGGAGAGGCTTCTGGGTGTCCACACAGTACGGCCAGCTGCGGAGTGATCTGTGTGTAAGTGGCATGTAAACAAAACTGTTATGTTTAGGTTGAATAAACTCACATTTACAGCACTTTCATTAGCCAAATGCACTTGAATTTGTTCCCCAGGGTCCCGAGTAACATAAGTAATTTCATCAGAGTTTTTAAAACCAGAATATATACAATTTGCATACTATTAGAATCAAACGTGGCAGCTGCGGGGTGACCTGTGTGTACATTACTCAATTACTGTACTTTAAAGAGTGCTCTCCTGCTGATGTTCAGGTGTATATCAGTATGTAGTGTCTCTACTTTAAAGAGTCCTCTCCTGCTGATGTTCAGGTGTATATCAGTATGTAGTGTCTCTACTTTAAAGAGTCCTCTCCTGCTGATGTTCAGGTGTATATCAGTATGTGGTGTCTCTACTTTAAAGAGTCCTCTCCTCCTGATGTTCAGGAGTATATCAGTATGTAGTGTCTCTACTTTACTTTAAAGAGTCCTCTCCTGCTGATGTTCAGGTGTATATCAGTATGTAGTGTCTCTACTTTAAAGAGTCCTCTCCTGCTGATGTTCTGGTGTATATCAGTATGTAGTGTCTCTACTTTAAAGAGTCCTCTCCTGCTGATGTTCAGGTGTATATCAGTATGTAGTGTCTACTTTAAAGAGTGCTCTCCTGCTGATGTTCAGGTGTATATCAGTATATAGTGTCTCTACTTTAAAGAGTCCTCTCCTGCTGATGTTCAGGTGTATATCAGTATGTAGTGTCTCTACTTTAAAGAGTGCTCTCCTGCTGATGTTCAGGTGTATATCAGTATGTAGTGTCTCTACTTTAAAGAGTCCTCTCCTGCTGATGTTCAGGTGTATATCAGTATGTAGTGTCTCTACTTTAAAGAGTCCTCTCCTGCTGATGTTCAGGTGTATATCAGTATGTAGTGTCTCTGCTTTAAAGAGTCCTCTCCTGCTGATGTTCAGGTGTATATCAGTATGTAGTGTCTCTACTTTAAAGAGTCCTCTCCTGCTGATGTTCAGGTGTATATCAGTATGTAGTGTCTCTACTTTAAAGAGTCCTCTCCTGCTGATGTTCAGGTGTATATCAGTATGTAGTGTCTCTACTTTAAAGAGTCCTCTCCTGCTGATGTTCAGGTGTATATCAGTATGTAGTGTCTCTACTTTAAAGAGTCCTCTCCTGCTGATGTTCAGGTGTATATCAGTATGTAGTGTCTCTACTTTAAAGAGTCCTCTCCTGCTGATGTTCAGGTGTATATCAGTATGTAGTGTCTCTACTTTAAAGAGTCCTCTCCTGCTGATGTTCAGGTGTATATCAGTATGTAGTGTCTCTACTTTAAAGAGTCCTCTCCTGCTGATGTTCAGGTGTATATCAGTATGTAGTGTCTCTACTTTAAAGAGTCCTCTCCTGCTGATGTTCAGGTGTATATCAGTATGTAGTGTCTCTACTTTAAAGAGTCCTCTCCTGCTGATGTTCAGGTGTATATCAGTATGTAGTGTCTCTACTTTAAAGAGTCCTCTCCTGCTGATGCTCAGGTGTATATCAGTATGTAGTGTCTCTACTTTAAAGAGTCCTCTCCTGCTGATGTTCAGGTGTATATCAGTATGTAGTGTCTCTACTTTAAAGAGTCCTCTCCTGCTGATGTTCTTTCATGTCTCCATGCTTTAATGTTCAAAAAGCTCTTTATTGTTCTCATACTGCCTGTGCTGCAGCACCTCTTGTCACCCTCTGTCTGAAACCAGAGCCCAGTCTGCTCTGATTGGTCAACCGGTTAGATATATCAGTACAATGGATTGGAGCGCTAGCTAATACAAGCGTAGTGTATGCTTCTTTATACTTAATTATAAAGTAATTTCAGTACATTTTTATGCCGATACTTTTAGTACTTTTACTCAAGTCATATTTTTTGTATGCAGGACTTTTGACTTGTCACAAAGTATTTTTACACTGTAGTATTCCATCTGATTCTGCACGAGGTTAGACGTTAATCCAGTCTATACCGGTTCCCGCACATTTAAGTAATATTTAACCCTGCATGTTAAAGGTCAAAGCTTGCCGACCCTGAATGACCTTCCACACATTCACAAGATGATCAGAATTGATATATCTTATAAACAAGATCAGCGCCACAGTATCACCTCATAGTATATCTTTCTAGAAACACCCCTGAATACAAGGATCGCACCTACATTTTACAAAAGCGTGAATCGAACACCAGCCTGTTTCTCAGATGTGTCATTATTGAACCCTTCAGTGGAGCTTTAGCCGCTTCTCTGTTTATTGAAGTGTCTCGCTGACCTATAGCTTTTCAACAATCTTCTGTCACATGTCCCTCACGTGGAAACATTCTGTACGTCCAGCTTATCACTGACTGAGATTGTGGTGTTTTTACTGCAGGAGAAAGCCATCAGTATCTGGGAGTCCAAGGATTTCTTCATGGAGCTGGAGCCGCTGCCGGGGGGGCTGGAGGCGGTCCGGGAGATGGCCCAGATGGAGAAGTAGGTGTCAACATGTGATTATGTAGTACTTAAAGTCAATGAAAAGAGCATGAAGCATTCATAAAGTGAAGAAGTATTCATTTAATACCAAAGAATGGGTGCATTTTGTACTACCATGTGATTTGCAAAGGTAATTCTACTGTCGGTTGTTTAAAAAATATATGAATATGTATTGACTTATTGATATTTATCATGTTTTACATATATTACAAATATAACAAAGAAACATAACTTATAGCAGGGCTATTCAACTTCATTAGCAAGTGGGCCAAATAGGAAAATCACAGGGGGTTTGTGGGCCACACAATACTGTAGGAATCACTACAAATAACTCTTGCTTACAGTAGTGTTAATAGATACTAATACATTAAATGAACTAGTCAAGTGCATCCCTTTTTTCACTTTAATTGTATCAACAGAAATCGTTACAGAAAGCAACCAGTCCATAAACAAGTAGGAAAGCTTCGGTTACAAGGCTTGGTGCAAAATGTTGCATCTTTAAAACTAAGGAGACATGAGTTTTTCCCCCCAACAGTTCCATGTCCACTAATGTACAAAACAAGATGGATATAATAAAACAGTATTCATCACATTAACAGTAAGTAGCCCTGTGTATAATATCCTCAACACTTCCAAGCATACATAAGGTGCATTGAAGTCAACACAAGTCCATCAAATGTAATACTAAATGCAAGTAGAACACAGTAAAACAATAGCCATCAGACTCACAATAACATTCATATCTTGGAAACATTTTTACAATGTTCGAAACAGTAAGTAGGCGTGTTTGAATGACCATAAAAACAGATCTGCATACATACCATGAATCAGACTTCCTGTTTGAGTCAGTGAGAGAAATTACACTGCCTTGATTTAGCTATTTCAGCATAGTTTGGCTCATAAGTGGTAAGAGCAATCCTGAGACACTCATGCAACTTCTCATTGGTCATGGAGCAACGTGCCCTTGTTTTGATGGCATTCATATGAGAAAAGCTAGACTCACAAGTAGGGGTGGGCGATATGACGATATATATCGTCGAGACGATATTAGGTCTCCACGATATGCCTTTTCAGAGATATCATATCTATTGTGATAGCGTGTTAGCACCAGGGTAGGATTTTCATGGCAGCCGGTCTGGCCATGAACCCCGAAAATAATTGTCCGTCCTACGGCCACCATGGCCCGCGTGCCCCTGATACTGCTAACATCTCGAAGCTGCTTTAAAAGCGTCAGAACAGGTTTCTGAACTGCGTTATGCTGCGTTCACAACGGACGCGATGTGAATATTCTCACCCTAACCGCTGGAGTTTCACCGCGGCTGTCAGCTGTGTTTACTCCTGTCACTCAAACAGGACGCGCTGGAGAGGGGGCGGGGCTTATATCCATGTAAATACTGTGGTGGAAACCAACTACACCAAATTAACCTATTTTACCGTGATTTAATTGTAATACACGTTTCAAAATGATGCCGAAGTAACTAAATACTGATAACGGTTAGTAAAAACCAAGCAGACAGTATTGCACTTCATTTATTGTCTTGGTTGATTCTGTTGGCTTATATTTTATTTGATCAATAAGGTATTTATATTGTGTTTCCCTTTTGAAACAGATGTTCAGTTATGTTAAAGTCTTTGATTGCACTTCAAGTCTAAAGTTTACATTTTTAATTGTTTGGCACTGACTTTTCCTCATTGAGGTTTTACTTAGTTATGTTTTACTCTCCTTTTCATTGATGTTACATCACTGCTCGTGCTGCCTAAAACAGAAAGTGCATTGAATATTTTATTTTATTTAGCATGAGAGTGCACTTTACTTGGTGAAGAAACCAGTGTTAACGTTTGTTGTAGGGCGTAGGCCTACCAACTTGAACACTGAGGAAGCCAGATCAACATTCCTGTTGAATTGTTCATTCAGGGTTCACTGCAGAATCAAAACCAGCTTGATGGTGTTTTGGTCTGTGACTCCTTTTTATTTTAGTTTGTGTTACCTTGTGGTTGTACTGTTAAGTAACTTGAAAAATAACCATAATAACCGACATGAAAAAATATCGTGATAAATATCGTCTATCGTGATACTGCTTGAAAAATATCGTGATATTATATTTTTCAATATCGCCCACCCCTACTCACAAGTATAGGTAGATCCAAACATTGTCAGTATAAGCAAGGTCACCTTCCTCATTGTTGGCCACTTGACTCCGTTCCAATGATGCTAGCAGTCCCTGTACTTTCCTTCTCCCTTCCTCTGAGCCCACGGGAAGAAAACGAGCCGTGATTTGAGTTGTAGTGTCGCTTTACGTTGTATTCTTTCATCACGGATATACTTTCGTTGCACAATAAACACACCGGTTTATTACTTGTTGCGGCTGGCGAAGTAAATACATATTTGTCCGTCCATTCATTCTGGAATTGGCGATTTTCCGAATCAACTTTACGTTTCTTGGTCTTGGAGAGAGACATCTTGAAGCTGTTGTTAACTAAAGTACTTTCTCTGTGGCCCGGGAACCTAGTGTGTAACGTGGGTTTGACTGAGCCAATGACAAGTGAGGACACAGTGCGGGTTTTTTTTTTAATGAGCAGAGCGCGGCAGGCAAAATAATGGATTCAAAATAATTCAAATGAATGGAAAAACCAACGTTTTCTCCGCATCGTCGGATTTAGTGTGATCAGACATTAGTTCTATTTATGCTATTACACATATGCCATTTCGATTTGCAGGCAACCTCTTGTGGGCCAGAAAAAAGTTCTGCCGCTAGTTGAATAGGCCTGCCTTATAGTATGCCTTAAGTCCAGAAGCATTCTCTTTGTTGATCGGGAAAGATGTCAACACAAAATGAAATATACATATAAATGAAAACACTAGGGCTAGTTCCGGCTAACGCGTACTTTTTCTCAGTTCTCTGGTTCTCCAAAATCCAGGTTCTTTCCGGGCCAACAACCGGGCTGAATATGCTAAACTTGTGAGAGAATCGCTGGCTACTACAAGAAAATGAACATATTTGACCGTGATTTAATTGTAATACACGTTTCTAAATGATGCCGAAGTAACAACATACTGATACCGGTTAGTAACAAGCATGAATTAACGCTTTGACAAGTCTGCAGACAGATGGCAGGCGAAAACCCTTTAAAATGCGTGTTTTCTGAATGGAGATCGGCTAAGCTAACGTTGTATATGCTCCGACCGTCCACACTCACAACAACGGCCTACAGACATAAATAACCCAGCGACTGTATTCTCCATGACACAGGCAGTCTGTGGTTTGTACTTGTTTCACTTTTGTCTAGTTTCTGAACAGATATGAGGAGCTGTGAGCTCTGAGTGCTAACGGCTAACGGCTGATGTTGGTTTTGTGGTTCGCATTGAAGATGACGTCACGGCTCCGCCTACACTGCGTTACTATAGTTACCGCCCCAGCTCCTAAACTGTAATTGAACGCAGCATAAAGGGAGTCTGGCCTACCAAGGCCTAACCACACCGTACTAAGCCGAGCGAGGCCCTGCAGTGGAAATACGCCACAGTTTATACTTTTAATTTACCAATATGTAATTTCTTGTTGATAATTATCACCACATATTATGTTTCTATGTCTATACTGAGTTATTGATGTAGATAGCGCTGCACTATTTAGAAAAAATAACAAATTGTAAATATTTGCCAGATTTTAAAATGCAATATGATTCACGATATTAGAGAGAATTATCCCTTTTTTCACATTATCCACATTATCATTAAAAGCTATATTAAAAAGATCACTGTTGGGATTTACTTTTCTGTAGAATCCAGTTTGAGGTCCGGGTCTTCTCTGCAGCTCCACAATATACTTCATTCATATTTTGCCTTCACTAAAAAGACGGTCAGGGTTCCTACGGTCATTGAAAACCTGGAAAAGTCATGGAAATTCAAAATGCAAATTCCAGGCCCTGGAAAAGTTATGGAAAACAATATCTTTCCCAAAGTTTTGGAAAAGTAATGGAAATTTAACTAAAGTTGCATCAAATATAATTTATATTTTATCTAATCGCCGAAATAGTAATACTATAATGATAATAAATACTGTATCGTATAGTAATGTAACGTAAAATGGCATTTAACTGACGAGGTATTTTGCTGGTGAGAGATTTGAGTTGCTTTAGCGTGTAGAAGCTAGTAAGCTAACTATTTGATTTGTTTTAGATAGACACGACATGTTTCATATGCAGACCTTATTTTCCTGTTCCATGTTAAAATAAAAATGTTTCAGTGGTTCCGCTGAGAAAGAGTAATTTTTTTGGTCGTGGAAAATTAGGTAAAGGTCCTGGAGAAGTCATTGAAAATCATTCATTGGTGAAAAAGTCTGTGAGCCCTGGACGGTAAATGTAAAATATGAGAAGCTCCAGCCTCTGAAAACCCTCTACAGGGAGTCATGATGACCCCAACTCCTGCTCCACAACGAGCCTGTTAGTGCTTCAGTTGATCCGATAATGGCCTCTTTGATTCATTTAAGTGTAAAGTGAGTCAACGTGGAGGAGGCTGTGAGGGCCTTTTCTCAGAGAACACACAACACAGCGCTCTAAAAATGACCCTCGTACTGTAGTGATGAACTGTTCCTCTGCTGATGGAAATGAATGTGTCTGAATCGATGTGTTTCCACTGTCTCCAGAATAACTATTGCTTCCACTGTCATGTGTAAACAGTTTGAAAAATGTTCCTTTAATGTCTCCTCTCTGCTTCCTCTCTGCAGCACAGATGTCTTTATTTGCACCAGCCCTATAAACCACATCCAACACTGTCCCTATGAGAAGGTGAGTGAGCCGTGTGCAAAACAACATATTCTGTGTTTGCTTAAAATTTGTTCCTTTTTTCTTAATGACATCTCGTGTGTGTGTGTGTGTGTGTGTGTGTGTGTGTGTGTGTGTGTGTGTGTGTGTGTGTGTGTGTGTGTGTGTGTGTGTGTGTGTGTGTGTGTGTGTGTGTGTGTGTGTGTGTGTGTGTGTGTGTGTGTGTGTGTGTGTGTGTGTGTGTGTGTGTGTGTGTGTGTGTGTGTGTGTGTGTGTGTGTGTGTGTGTGTGTGTGTGTGTGTGTGTGTGTGTGTGTGTGTGTGTGTGTGTGTGTGTGTGTGTGTGTGTGTGTGTGTGTGTGTGTGTGTGTGTGTGTGCAGTATGCCTGGGTGGAGCAGCACTTGGGTCAGGGCTTTCTGGAGCAGGTCATTCTGACACGAGACAAGACGGTGATCAGCGGAGACATCCTGATCGACGACAAGCCCGATATCCTAGGTGAGGACAGTACGCGTGTTTGTTTGAGAGCACATGTGAGATGATATCCCGTTATATAAACAAAACACTTATTTAAAATTGTGTTAATTAACAACCAGACAAATTCACTTTTTCTATTGAACTTAGTGCTAAACCCAATATCTGTTTTTGAACGTATGAAACTTCTTATTAGAGTTTTTAACAAATCTTGAATTGTCTTTTGTCATTTTTTATGACGTCATAACGCTTAAGAAAATCCCCTAATTTAAGTAATGTGTGTCATCAGATCACATGTCGTGTATTTGTTTACTAAATCAGCTTAATTCTGCTTTTACAGGAGAGGTTTTAGCAAAAAGATATATTAATAACGGCTGAGTTTAAATCAGATTAAATTGGCCAAACTTTACTTATCCCATTTTTTTTTTGATGTCACAGCAGCATGTTAAAATGCATTGCACATGAGTTAGACGTATTATAAATACAAATAAAACATTTCATATATAAATATCAACACTAGGGAAGACAAATGTGACCCGCTCTATCGAAATCAGTCGGAAGTCTCAACGGCTCATTTCAAAATAAACGTGGATTTACGTAAAAAACTATTTTTTCGGGGTTCGGGTGTTTTGTTTGATTTTAAACAAACAAAGTCTTGGCTTTCAGAATATGAAACTTTTAAAACCAAAATCACACGATAAATACATTTTTGAAGCTTGTAAAGGGAAGAACTCGCACTCTGCTGTTCCGCAGCGCCGCCCCCCCTCCCTCCGCTGACATTATGAATGTACGCGTAGAGTAATCATAGATAACACGGCAGGGTCCGTGACAGTTTGTTTTCATCTGATCTCAAATAAACAAAGTCTTGGCTTTCAGAATATTAAACTTGTTTCGGCAAATTCAGATGATGAATACAACTTTGAAGCTTCGGCATAATTACAAGCGGAGAACGGAGTAACTTGACGTCACAGCAGGCATAACAACAGCCGGTGTTTCTCGTGAGGGTTTTCCCCGGGAAACAAACACAATACACACAAACGCAAAAATACACAAACACACACACACACACACACATACACACACACACACACACACACACACACACATACACACACACACACACACATACTCGCGAGCTTCCCCCAGACCAGTAATCCAAACGAAAATATCTTCCCTCCGTAGTATTTTGATCATTTGCTAATAACCAATCAGATCGATGGATTCAGAGAAGAGGAAACTTTGAAGGCCTGTTTCTCAAAATGACGACTCGGTGACAGTCATTATATAATGTGACATATTTCGCTTAATATTTGAAGAACAACAACAAAAACATTCCTGATCTCATTAGAAAGCTAGGAATCTCCTCTTTCCAACAGTGTATACAACTCAAAATGTGTCTTCGGGTCAATGCGACTGTTTTCGATGGAGCAGGTCACATATAGTGTCTAAATTGTTTGGCTCTTTTAAATTATACTTGACAAGCAAAAAAGTAGAGTGATAAAATAATGAAAAAGGATATTGTTATTATTAAAATAAGGATTAAATTAAGGTGAAGGCAGAGGATTGTATTTGTTATTCTCCCGCTCGTGTTTCGGCATGTGGGGGTTTTGATTATTTACACCATCCTCCTCACATCCTCATCGGCACGTTATCAGGCAGCTGCTTCAGCGTTAGTCAGAATCTGCTGCGGCTGCGAGGAGTTTACAGTCAGATAAAATAATCACGCGTAAAAACGTGTGTGTGTGTGTGTGTGTGTCAGTTACTCATCTACTCACCTAACCTGTCTCCTGTCAGGTGTGGTTCCAGAACCCACGTGGGAGCACATCCTGTTCACCGCCTGCCACAACAAGCACCTCAGCCCCCCCCAGAAGAGACTCCTCTCATGGGCTGACGACTGGAGGGCCATCCTGAACAGCAGGAGGCAATGAGGAACTACATTACCCAGAATCCCCAGCAGTTTACTTCCTCGTTATCGTGACAGATCTGGGGACGAAATCGTCGTTGGGGCTCGAGGGAACGCTGTCACGCTGAAGTAACAAAAAAAATAAGGGTGAAAGAGCCAAATGAAAATAATATACATGTGAGGAACTACATTACCCAGAATCCCCATCAGTTTACTTCCTCGTTATAGTGACAGATCTGGGGACGAAATCGTCGTTGGGGCTCGAGGGAACGCTGTCACGCTGAAGTAACAAAAAATAATAAGGGTGAAAGAGCCAAATCAACATTCATACACATGTTGGATGTTTTACACACACTGAGGAACTCCATTACCCAGAATCCCCGGCGATTGACTTCCTCTTAGTGACAGATCTGGGGATGAAATCATCGCTGAGGCTCGAGGGAACGCTGTGTCACAGAATTAACTGAAAAAATAAGGATAAATGAACTTTAATACACATGTGGGATGTTTTACACACCTGTTGCATCAGAGGACATTTCATCGTTTGACCACCAGGGGGCACTATGACACTGTGTGTTTAGGACTTTATAAAGGATACAGGAAGTCTAACGGGGCAGCTTGAACTCACTGTGAGCTGCGTTTTGTTCACAGCTTTTAGTCGTTTTACATTAAAATCAAACGCTTTTTAATTTGATGCTGTTTATCTGCGGTCTTCTGACAAATGGCTTATCAATAGTGTGTGTTATTAATCAGTCACACTCCACTACACACTGACATACACACAACATATTGAGTGTGTGCAATACAAAAAGATACTGTAAAGTAAACACAGACACTTGTGTACTTTTTGGGAGAGTACTGCAATGTGTCACCGAGTACCACAACTGTCGTGTAAATGCAAATATATGTACACAGATTTCTAAAACACATACATGGTGTTTTTATTTTGTATGTTCTCTGTTCACCATCATCGATGCATCTTGAATGAAACAAATGAGAAAAGTATTTGCATGTTGCCAAAACCATCACAAATGTTGGATGTATTGAAAAATAAAAAACGGAGTATGTTTGAAATATTAAGTATTAAAGGGAGAAAAGATGTAGTGAAAGGTTGGGGAAGAGTCTATTTTTATTAAAAGACGTGTTTCTGAATATCAGAATGAACCAAAATTGAAGAAAAATGTGTTTTATTTACATGCTCTACGTTCACACAGCCGGTTAAGATATTTTAAAGACAGCTTATTTTACTAATTTCTGGTCCAAACTCAAGAATTATTGGAATAAAGTATGATTTTTCTGGCCTGATAATTACCATGCAGGCTTACTTTGAAACATTAGACATGCGTAATTAATTATATACAAATCTCCATCGACACAGAGTTTTAAACGCAGTGCGATAATTACACGTATTATTCACTACGCCTTCTGTTAATGACTTACTGGATATTTGCAGCTCTTTGAGACACTTTCTGCTCTGATTGACAGTTGTGTTTTGGCTCACACACTCACTTCCACTCTTCTCCTCAGCAGGAGTGTGTTCCACTTTTTGCAGCATTGATTACGTCCAAATTCTTTCACACACACATACGGGTATTGGGCCGAGGGCGACACCGTACTTCCGGTATCCGCCATTTTACGCGAGGTGCAAGCAGGCCGATGGTTTAGCCGTACACCGTCTAGGTGTTGCTAAGCTTCCTGTACTGAATATCATAGTCTATTGCCTTAATCAATATCTAGTCAACTCTAAAATACCACATATATGCAATGGCACGATATTATTATTGTGACACGTGGGGTATTCACCTGGTGTTTCCAGAAGATAGACGGAGATGCTGCCAAAATCGACGAAGGCCACTTTCGAGGGTCGTTTTTCCATACATCTGCAGGCTGTCTGTAAGGGCAATCCGACAACCCACACAGCTCTAGTTCACGCTGGTAACGACCTAGAGCACACCCCTCAAGTCCAGAGATGTAATCCGAAGACATGCAGCGATTTCTTCGTTCGTTAATTCAGAAAAAAAAACTAGTGCGCTCTGCCTGGCTACGTTAGCTAGCTGTTTATATTTGCACCTCCAGGATATTTGCACCTCCAGGAAAATGGCGTATTTATATATATATATATATATGGCGCGCGTTGCATTGTGGGTAGCTCGTGACGTCACTGTGTGTGAAAGAATACAAACGGATTATCTGCTTTCTTTGTACACTGAACTTTGAGCACTTATGCTTTTCCAATTGGATAAACACTTCAAATGAGAAGGAAATAGCACCTAAATTAACCAAAATCCATCTGATTTAGGATGCGGTAATTACATTTTTATAATCAGAGGTCATGATTTATGCCATTTTCAATTTGATCCGTTCACTTCTTCATATTTATCATTATTATTTTTATTTCTGTAGCGTGAGCATTAATGCACCAGAGTTAAAAGAAAACTGAGAAACATTACAGTACCTTCACAACACATTTGTATTTATTAGCATTTGCAATTTAATAATAACTAAAAACATGAATCTACAGTTTCTCGTTGAGCCACAAAAGTGCATTCGTCCGTCTCATCTAAGAAACAATTCAGTCTGAGGTTCATTATATATTTTAGAAAACAACTTTTAATAGGTCATTTTATTTGTTTTAATGGTCAACCCGTGAAGCCCCAATCCTCAACATCTCAACATCTGCAAGAAACAGCGTCTGAGGGCTTCTTAACATTTAAAAACCTATCAATGTGTCATACCCACTTAACGGGAAGAAACTCAGCTATCAGACAATATTAACAATTGTTAGCAAAACAAAACATAAGGGTAATAACAAAGGCTCTGAATTAGCCCTGAGCGAAAAAATGCTAACACACTTAGCACAGAACTCACATTAAAATACCCTTATTACTTATAAGATATCGATTAGCAAACTGAGATTGCACAGATTCTACAGGTATTAGTATCATTACTGACCGATCCGAACTTGCGACATGAGAAGCTAACAAAGACATCACACCACGTAGCGTTAGGTAGCCAACACCGCAATATGTCTCACCTTTGTTGTTTTCTGATCAAAAGTTGTCTTCAATGGCATTAAAACGATAAAAACGCTGCTGAAGTTAATCCATAGATTAATGTGTCTGTCACTTTGAAATGATTTATGATAATCCATCAGCAATAAAACTAGTTTTCAGATTTCAGAGAGTAAATTAGGTTTCGCTTTGAGCAAACTGCGTGCGCATAGCTCTCACTTCTCAATGGTAACGTGTGTGTATGTGGAAATTCCCCTTCGATTCTATTGGCTCTAACGGTTCAAAAGAGATGTCAATCATCAAAATCGACCAATGGGTTCCAGAGAAACGGAAAATACACCCATTTCCACCCAAATGACCCCAGAAGTGTTTTTTATTAGCTAAATCTCTCTAAAAAGGTCAAATATCACTTGTTTTGCATCAATCTTGATACAGGGTACTTATTATATGTTATAGTTTGGATTCCTAAAGCTTTTAGTCTACTATCCCATCATTCAAGGGGGGTTTTCACTATAACGGCCCGTCCACACAGCGGCGTGCCTTGAAGCTTCCAACGCTTCTGCCCATTCACTTTGAATGGGGTGACGTCACTTTTAGCCGAACTGCATTTTGGGAAGCGACGTGGAGCGTTGCCGGCGTTGCTGGCTTCAAAAGTTGAGCAATGTTCAACTTTTGACGCCTCGACGGAGGCGTCAGCCAATGACATCCCGTTTATGCAAATCTGCCAGTACAAGCGCTAGCCAATCAAACCGCGTGTATGCTGGGAGAGACTACGCAGGTCATTTCCTCATATTCCAAAAAATGGAGGGAAAATTCATTATAGCGGTAGTGAATCACCCGGTGCTGATCAGTCTCTGTTCATCTACCGGGATACAAACCGGAGGAGCGAGGCATGGAGGGAGGAGGCAGAGACAGTGGGTGAAACTGGTAGGTTTTCGCCTGTTTGGGGATTTTATATCCAGTTTACTTCGTTTTAACATTGCTATTGCTTTGTATGTCGGGGGCGGGAGATTCATGTGATTGGTTGTTGGTCGCGTTGCTCGCAAAAAATCCCCAAGCTTCAGACACGCCCACCGCCAAGCGTCAACGCACGCCGCTGTGTGGACGCTCCGTAAGTATGGAAGTAAAAAAAAAAATGCTATATTGATTCTGACTTTTCTACATCCAACTCACAGGTTTATCATTGCTTTGAGAAAAAAGATTATTAATTTAACCCTTTTTAGAAGTGAAGATATGGTCATTTGTTCTGGGAATGTCATTTTCGAGCCTGAGACCTGAAAAACAGGCTCAGGGCTAAACAGGTTTTCTAAGTACATCTGAATCCACTGTGGTTATTCCTGGCTGCTCGGGTACTAATGTGTCATTTGCTGCTAATGTGCTTTTATGTTTAGCGATGCATGCTAATGTACTTACTTAGCGCCGAGTGCAGTTATTGTGCCTCGTCCAAAATGCGTATTTCTGTCGAGGAGTTATTATTTTCACTCTCTTAATTAAAACACAAACAAAGAAATGGATTAACAAAAAGGACCACGTGCTTTTAATGCTCTGGTTTTTTTGTGAAATTAATAGGATTTATTTCTGTCAAAAGTCACATGAACTCATAAAAGGGCTTTTGGCAGAAGTTTGGAAACTCCAGCCTCCTGATGCAGAACATGTTGAGTGAACATGATGAAGAGTCTTTTTGTTTTAAAACCCTGCTGACCGTGATTCGTATCAGAGAAGAAGAAGCAGAAGAAGCAGAAGAAGCACTCTGACCTCTCAGGTTGATAGAAATGCTCGATATCAAACGTCTACATCTGCCTCTTTATGTCCATAACGTCATGCATGTTGGTGTTTGTAGTCAACTCTGATTCCCAATACATCTCACTGCAGCGGAGAGTAAACACCTTATCATAATATCTCAGATCAGAATCAGAACACTTTATCCCGGGGGAAAGAGGGTTTTGGGACAGTTGCTCCTTTTA
The DNA here is from genome assembly GCA_028583405.1 of Pogonophryne albipinna. NCBI lineage: Eukaryota > Metazoa > Chordata > Actinopteri > Perciformes > Artedidraconidae > Pogonophryne > Pogonophryne albipinna. The sequence goes on from CM053248.1 coordinate 40,877,280, forward strand.
GGGTTAACATCAAATGAAATACAATCAAGTATGAAAACAAAATAAATTAAAGCAAGAGTTTGTAAAAGAAAAAGGGGATACAATACATATATACATATATATATATATATTACTAGGACTGTCAAGTTAACGTGTTAATAACACGTTAACGCGTTAATAACAATTAACGCCACTAATTATTTTAACGCGATTAACGCATGAGTACTTTTTGTCCTCGGCCGCCCCGTAGTTTCAGAGCGCATCGAGTTTAAAATACCATCTACAAGCTGATGTTGACAGCCCCGCTCCTGCCGCCCGCTTGCAGCAGACCACACTTCCACGCTCACCGGCAGGCACCGACTGGCCATCGGGAGGACCGGGAGGGTGTGTGTATGTGTGGCCCGAGCGAGCGAGAGAGAGACCTTACGTGCATTGTTGTTGTTAGCATCTGGTGCTAGCTAGCTGCGCTAACGGATATAAGGAGCTGTTTAAATGAAAACAGAGGAGCGACATTTCGCCACAACTGTGCCGAGCACTTGACTTTATGCAGGAACCCAGACAGTGGGACATTGTACGAGAAGTCAGCACACTCAGCACGGATAGTGCGCAACATGATTGCAGCGTCCAGGCAGCTCCGGTTCGAGCATATGCCTTGAGTTGCACATAGCTCCAACGATCCATCACACACACACACACACACACACACACACACACACACACACACACACCATTTGTATTGTATTATTGAATAAGAGAGGTTCCAGGTTGAATTGAGGCGAATATTTGTAATGTTCAGAGGTTGTTGTGTTTAATATTCATGAGAATATTTGTCATTGTTCAAATGATAATAAACATGAGCATAAAGCATATTTGTCCACTCATATGTTGATAAGAGTATTAAAAACTTGAAAAATATTCCTCTAAGGTACATTTAGAACAGATACAAAATGTGCGATTAATCGCGATTACATATTTTTAATCGACTGACAGCCCTATATATTACACATTATCTCTACAGGGAGAGGATGGCATCGGCGTGTGTGAGGCCTCGGAGATGCGTTTGGTTTTCAACTAGAAATAACCTTCCAAGAATTGAATTGTCTACTTAATTCAAGAACTGTTAACAAGACTTAAATTAAGACAAGGAAAGGTAAATGGTAAATGGACTGTACTTATATGGCGCTTTATCCAGTCCTTACGACCCCTCAAAGCGCTTTACATACTACATGTCGTTCACCCATTCATACAGAGCAGTGTACCTTACTCTAGGAACTAATATTCACACACATTCACACCGTTGGCCATCGGGAGCAACTCAGGGTTAATTATCTTGCCCAAGGATACATCGACATGTTGGCTGCACGGGTTGGGATCGAACCCACAACCTTCTGGTTGAAAGACGACCGCACTCCCTCGCAGCCACAGTCGCCGAAAGGAGTTGAGTTGTGCGATGCGTCCTCTGTTCTCCAGCCTTTCAGGTTCAGGCAGACGTTGAGAGAAAGCCAAAATAACCTTACAGTGTACGTAAGTTAACTTGCATCACATATAACATGCTTAATTTTCGTACGTACCTTAAACTACATTACAAAAGTACTTATATTACCCAAAACATGAGTATTCCCTAAAGCTAATCAAGTAGTTGTGTTTACATTTACGATATAAACCGTGCTGAAGTCGTTTCGGTGTACCTTTCAGATTGGAAAATGATGCTAAAGGTGTACAAAGTTCACTAAAAAGTAGAACCAATCAGTCCAGAAGTGCTAGTTGGGCATTAGATGATAGATGTATGAACTGGCACATTAAAATGCACACCTTTGCTTGCTTTCCACACTGCGGACCACCGACTGGTCAACAAGGTCTTTCACAAGAGGCTGAAGCTCCTGAGGAGGGACTGTTGTTAGCATGGATGCTACATGACAGGAAGGTTCCTATCAACCATTGCACGAACACTGCATGTGTGTCAGTTGTTCATCAGCCATTTTTCTGTCAATGAATGTCTCGTGTTTCTGATAATAATTTTTCGACAGCAGCTACTGGTCAACCACAAAGGCAGAAATGATGTATTAAAGAATCCCAAAAGCTTACAAGGTGCTAGCTCTGTCTTCCATTTTGATGTTTTGCACCATTCAGAAGTGATAACATGAAGCCCTTATGAGATGTTTGACCCTGTGACTCAGTGAAGGCACTCACCATACTGTACTGCTGAGTGAATGGACAGGATGTGTGGAGGCTGATAATCTCACAGCGTTGGGTCCTGGGTTCATTCAGGCTTTCAAACCAAATCACTCGGAACAGCAGATTGTTACCTCAGCATGTCCCTGAAGTCTGCCGCGCTGCTCAGTTGAGCTAAGTCATTTTAGACTTGTGTTTTGTTGAATGGAACAAAACCTCGACCGCATGTCATTTATAGATTTTAACATCAGCCTTTTGCACGGTGTTGTGTAGTCGTAGCAACGGTCAGAGAGACGCTGTGAACGGTTTCTGAACAGAGTGGCAGTTAAAAATGAGAGGTGGTTTATTTGTAGTGCTTTTCACACTGTGAGCTACTTGGTAGGCTACATGTGTGGCCAGCCGTTAAGGAAAGAAAGGGTCTATTTCCAAATCTATAAAGGGGTCTTTGGCGAGTGAGTTTAATAGACCATCTTCTGGGAAAACATACAATATATAACTAGCAAGTAGTGTGTGTTTAATCCCTTTAGTTACTTCACAGATCTGGATGAATGATGTGAAATCTAACCAAGTGTTGAATCAGACTTTAGTTCCACCTGGAGTAAATCCACCAGCTACCCTGCAGTCTACAAAGTCATTCAGACTAGCTGCACCTTCACCAGCTTTGAGAACACTTTCATGATCAATCAATATAAAACATATCATATATATTATTCTGAAATGTACCAATCTGCAAAACGACTACTTTTACTGTCTTTCACTATATTTTGATGAGAATACTTTTCTACTTTCACTTGAGGAACATTTTGAATGCAGGACTTTTACTGTGACAGAGTATTCCTACACTCTGGTACTTCTACTTTTACTCAATTACAAGATCTGAGTACTTCTACTTTTACTCAAGATCTGAGTACTTCTACTTTGACTCAAGTACCAGATCTGAGTACTTCTACTTTTACTCAAGTACCAGATCTGAGTACTTCTACTTTTACTCAAGTACCAGATCTGAGTACTTCTACTTTGACTCAAGTACCAGATCTGAGTACTTCTACTTTGACTCAAGTACCAGATCTGAGTACTTCTACTTTTACTCAAGTACAAGATCTGAGTACTTCTACTTTTACTCAAGACCTGAGTACTTCTACTTTGACTCAAGTACAAGATCTGAGTACTTCTACTTTGACTCAAGTACCAGATCTGAGTACTTCTACTTTGACTCAAGTACCAGATCTGAGTACTTCTACTTTGACTCAAGTACCAGATCTGAGTACTTCTACTTTGACTCAAGTACAAGATCTGAGTACTTCTACTTTGACTCAAGTACCAGATCTGAGTACTTCTACTTTGACTCAAGTACCAGATCTGAGTACTTCTACTTTTACTCAAGTACCAGATCTGAGTACTTCTACTTTTACTCAAGTACCAGATCTGAGTACTTCTACTTTTACTCAAGTACCAGATCTGAGTACTTCTACTTTTACTCAAGTACCAGATCTGAGTACTTACTGACCGTCGACTGAAATGTCGTCTTCAGCCAAGATGTCTCTGAATCCACATTTAATTAGTTTGGCTCCGATATTGAGCAGAAAAACAAACTGATGATTGGCTGCTAGTCTCAAACAGAGAGTCCTGTCTCTGTCTGTCTGTTGATGGACGTCAACAAGCTACGAGGAACTTCTTGCTAACATTCAGTGATGTTCTTGGATATGGTTTTCTAATGGCGCCACTTTAAAAGAGCAATTCTGCATAATGACTATTTTTACTTTTGATACTGTAATAATAATAATAATAATACATTTATTTGTCAGCGCTTTTACAGGTGCTCAAAGTCGCTTTACAGAGTACAAAAGAAAAGGACATTTAGCTGATACCACTTCTTTACTTTTACTTAAATATCATTTTGAACACAGGACTTTTACTTGTACGAGTATTTTTTCCACCATTGAAAATATATTTATTTATTTGTTTATTTCACACATGGCAGTTCTTTTAAAACAAAACATGTACATTTTACAAAACATGTATACTTATAACGCGACCAACAACCAATCACATGAATCTCCCGCCCCCGACATACAAAGCAAAAAACCCCGGGGATTTATAAAAACTCCCCAAACAGGCGAAAACCTACCAGCTTCACCCACTGTCTCTGCCGCCTCCCTCCATGCCTGGTTCCTCCGGTTTGTATCCCGTTAATAGTTCTGGTCGTAAAGAACCGGGTGATTTGCTACCGTAATTTCTCGTTTGGAATATGAGGAAATGAACTGCGGTCTGGCTCTCCCTGCTTACACGCGGTTTGATTGGCTAGCGCTTCTACTGTCAGATTTGCATAAACGGGATTTGATTGGCTGACGCTTCCAGCTCAGCTTCAAAAGTTGAACATTGCTCAACTTTTGAATCCTGGAAATCCTGGAAATCTTCGCTTCGCTCCCCCACAATGCAGTTCGGCGAAAAGCGAGGCAAAGTGACGTCATCCCCATTCAAAGTCAATGGGCAGAGAAGCGTTGGAAGCGGTGGAAGATTCGTCTAAAGCTGCTGTGTGGACGTACCGTTACGGCCCCTACACACGGCGGCGTGCGTTGCCGCTTGGCGGTGGGCGTGTCTTGAGCTTGGGGAGTTTACGCGAGCAACGCGACCAACAACCAATCATATGAATCTCTCCTGTCAATTGCATAAAAGGTTTTACATGTCACACTTTATATGATGAACATTTATGACATTAATGCCTATGGTGCTATTTTACGCAACATTCCATGCTGGCTAAATACTGTCTGTCTGCTAGCTGTCCATTCAAACGAAGTACACTGGATATAAAATCCCCAAACAGGCGAAAACCTACCAGTTTCACCCACTGTCTCTGCCTCCTCCCTCCATGCCTGGCTCCTCCGGTTTGTATCCCGGTAGGTGAACAGAGACTGATCATAAAGCACCGGGTGATTCCCTACCGCTACGATTATTTTCTCCTCCATTTTTTGGCATATGAGGAAATGAACTGCGGTCTGGCTCTCCCAGCATACACGCGGTTTGATTGGCTAGCGTTTGTACTGGCAGATTTGCATAAACGGGATTTGATTGGCTGACGCCTCCATCGAGGCGTCAAAAGTAGAACATTGCTCTACTTTTGCAGCGAGCACCGCGAGAAAAGCTACGCTTTGCTCCCACAATGCAGTTCGGCGAATCGTGACGTCACCCCATTCAAAGTGAATGGGCAGAAGCGTTGAAGCGGCAACGCACGCCGCCGTGTGTAGGGGCCGTTAGATTATAGCGGCAGAAACCCAAACCACGACTGTCTGGTTTATTTTTATCTGTCAGCAGGATTACAGAAAAACTACAAGCCTGTTTTATTTTATTTGTGTATTAAACTTGATGGAAAGTGTAGCATGGCCCAAAGAAGAAGCAATCACATTTTGGAGCGAACCAAAGTCATGGGGCAGACGCAGAAATCAGGTTTCACTTTCCTCTCAGTGATTGTGATGTTGTGTTAAATGTTTGTTGTTGTTTTGTTCATGTATTGTATCTTGATATATGTTGATGTGACACATGGAGCTGCTGTGATGCAAGTCACATTTCAGACTTGATCTGACCATTCAATTATTATCGTATTCTTTCTTTCTTTCCGTCTTTATATCGAACAGATTAAAAAATAACAAATGTGAAAAACAGAATATTGTTATAATACAGTATTTATCCACATTCATGGTAATATTTGTATATTCAACAAAAAAAACAAAAAAAAGTCTTCATATTAATAATAATAATAAATCATATGTGTCCGAAAGGAGGAGGAAGCAAATGCTTATTAATTCCCATCGTATTAACATTGCAAGGTTTTTGCTGCGTTTATCTGGTGTCAGAAAATACGGAAAATGACTTCCCTAAAGTTGGAACAACAACTCGGACATTGTTTAAACACTTGGAGCACAACACATTTTCTGTTAACCTTCTCACACATAACCACAAACACATCAATTGCTGAAGAGCTTCCTAACTCTGGAAATGACACCATTCGAGGTGTGAATGCACCGTCAGTCTTTTTAACCTATGTCTTCACTCTCTGAATGCCTTTCGCGTTCTCTCAGCTTATTTATACATCCAGCTGACATGACATTCATTTGGAGAGATATCCAATGTGCATCACCTCTTTTTATCTCCTTGTTGGACTCCTGCAATCACCATCTGGCTCCACTGCGTTCACACGGCGCTCCAGATAACAGTGTCAAGCTAAATCCTTGAAACCTACAGTAAACACAAAGTTCCAACTAATCAACGACGGTTGCTTTTTCAAAAGAAAGCAAATCTGCGGATATCCTTGGAATAGTGAATACGGCCTTGTGAGGAATGCACTGTTTGTCCGTTTGGAGCCAATGCGTCAGAGTATGGAAGGAAATCCCAAAAGAGTAATAACACTGGGACGAAGCAAGAGTTTCTATTTAAAAAGAACACAAATCTCTGTAGTCTGAGGGGGTTTAAGCCATATTGAACATTAGGAGGAAAAGTGTCTGCAGTTCGTATTGTTTTTGCCATGGATATATAATAACGTACAAAATGTCCTCTTGGGAAGGTGGGGTTACGATTAGAATCAGCCACTTGCTCCTGATGTCACATTACCTACTGGTTGTGTGTGTGCATGCATGTGCCAATGATTTATTTGTATAGAAGGCACATTCCTCGGGGTAGAACAGTACTGATGCATGGCTGGATAAAAGAGGACGTACAGAAAGTGCAATGAAGCGCATGAGGACGGTCAGGTGGAGCTTTTGTTTGCCGAGTCGTGTTTTGTTCCCTCCGTCAGACGCCAAGCCTCTCGACTCCTGTATCTCACACCCTCTTACCCTTTCTGTTTGGATTGCTCTGCTTCCGTTTGTTTAATTGCTTTACATCAGAGAGGGACAAATGCAGAGGAATTACTCAAGTACTGTAGTTAAGTTCAATTCTGAGGTACTTTACTTGAGTATTTCCATTTCATGCTACTTCTACTCCAGTACAGTTCAGAGGTACATGCTGTATTTTTCCTCCTACATGTATTTAATACCTTTAGTTACTTCACAGATCTGGATGAATGATGTGAAATCTAATCAAGTGTTAAATCAGACTTTAGTTCCACCTGGAGTAAATCCACCAGCTACCCTGCAGTCTACAAAGTCCTTCAGACTAGCTGCACCTTCACCAGCTTTGAGAACACTTTCATGATCAATCATTATAAAACATATCATATCTATTATTCTGAAATGGACCAATCTGCACAACGACTACTTTCACTGTCTTTCACTATATTTTGATGAGAATACTTTTCTACTTTCACTTGAGGAACATTTTGAATGCAGGACTTTTACTGTAACACAATATTTCACTCTTAGGGATAAGGTGAGAAGTTCAGTCATCCGGGAGGGACTCGCAGTTGAGCCGCTCCTCCTTCGCGTCGAAAGGAGCCAGTTGAGGTGGTTCGGGCTCCAAGTAAGGATGCCACCTGGGCGCCTCCCTAGGGAGGTGTTCCAGGCACGTCCAGCTGGGAGGAGACCAAGGGGTAGACCTAGGACCAGGTGGAGGGATTATATCTCTTCGCTGGCCTGGGAGCGCCTTGGGATCCCCCAGTCAGAGCTGGTTGATGAGGGGAAAGGAACGTTTGGGGCTCTCTGCTGGAACTGATACCTCCGAGACCCGACCACGGATAAGCGGAGAAGATGGATGGACATTTTGAACACAAACACCTGTACTTTCTACTTCTTACATGTTGAACTCAAATACCTGTACTTTCTACTTCTCACATGTTGAACACAAATACCTGTACTTTCTACTTCTTACATGTTGAACTCAAATACCTGTACTTTCTACTTCTTACATGTTGAACTCAAATACCTGTACTTTCTACTTCTTACATGTTGAACTCAAATACCTGTACTTTCTACTTCTTACATGTTGAACTCAAATACCTGTACTTTCTACTTCTTACATGTTGAACACAAATATCTGTACTTTCTACTACTTACATGTTGAACACAAATACCTGTACTTTCTACTACTTACATGTTGAACCCAAATACCTGTACTTTCTACTTCTTACATGTTGAACACAAATACCTGTACTTTCTACTTCTTACATGTTGAACACAAATACCTGAACTTTCTACTTCTTACATGTTGAACCCAAATACCTGTACTTTCTACTTCTTACATGTTCAACACAAATACCTGTACTTTCTACTTCTTACATGTTGAACACAAATACCTGTACTTTCTACTTCTTACATGTTGAACACAAATACCTGTACTTTCTACTACTTACATGTTGAACCCAAATACCTGTACTTTCTACTTCTTACATGTTGAACACAAATACCTGTACTTTCTACTTCTTACATGTTGAACACAAATACCTGAACTTTCTACTTCTTACATGTTGAACCCAAATACCTGTACTTTCTACTTCTTACATGTTCAACACAAATACCTGTACTTTCTACTTCTTACATGTTGAACACAAATACCTGTACTTTCTACTTCTTACATGTTGAACACAAATACCTGAACTTTCTACTTCTTACATGTTGAACCCAAATACCTGTACTTTCTACTTCTTACATGTTCAACACAAATACCTGTACTTTCTACTTCTTACATGTTGAACACAAATACCTGTACTTTCTACTTCTTACATGTTGAACCCAAATACCTGTACTTTCTACTTCTTACATGTTGAACCCAAATACCTGTACTTTCTACTTCTCTCATTTCCCAAACAGCTGGTTCCTTTAGTCTGAATGTGTGTTTGGTGGCGTGATCATTATTCTTTAGAGTCATTGCGTGCCTATTGATTTGAACACGATCCGTGTATCCATCATTTCCTGGTCTTCTCTAAAGAAGAGGGACCAATGGAAACGTTGTCATGTTGCCGTTGTTCAGCATGGAAACATTCATTAGCTAACAATGACATTATTGTTCTATTAATATAAAGGGAGGTCAGGTACTCTTTAAAACAGCTGCTAGTTATGGGTACTTTTTACTGAAGTACACTTCAAAGTCTTTACTTTCACTTGAGTCAAGAAGTTTAGTCAGTACTTCTACGTATTTTTAAACACCAGTACTTCTACTTGAGTAAAGCATGTGTACTTTTTTCATCTCTGCTTATTGTGGCTTTAAAGCATACTTGATAGTTTCTGCTTTCAATATTGGATGACATATACGAACCAGTGATAAGAGCACGAGTCTCCGTGCATGTGCACACGGGTGCTCTCGTGTAAAGAAATATCCCAGATGCTAGCATGAAATATCTGAGTCAGCAGCTAGCATGTTTTCGCCCGTGCTAGCGTGACACACCCACTGACAGCCTTCTGCCAGTCTGGTATTGGTCTGGTTTATTGTCTCCATCCGTGCTTCAGTCATATATCCATGTGCCTGTGTTTGGCTGAGGGAACAGAACGCTGTGTTTTGCTGAGCTGGTGTTACGAGGGGAAGTCAACACTGAAAAACACACACATGCACTCGTAGTAAGTTACACTGATAAGGTCATTTTATGGCATCAAACACCTGTTTGTCAATGTCACTGGAAAGCTTTTACACAGAGATGTCCGTCCTTCTGTTTTCATAGAAGTCTATAAGAACATTTACTATCATTTGACCTTAATTTATTACCTTAGTAACATTTGTATTATACTTTTATGGCCCCAATGACTCGTTTCAAGTCTAATTCACAACCCAGTCTCACAGTCTGCGTACAAATGACACGACTTTGCAAAGGCGTGCAATAGATACGCAGAAGTCCGTTTTTGCGTGCATATGATACGCTGATATTGCACCTCAAACTGTAAAACAAAGAGCTCTGTGGCTTCAGGCTTGATCGCCGTTCCAATGACAGTTTTAATATTTGCAGTGCAATAAACGACACAGCAGCTTATTGGGTTATGGTTAGGGTTAAATAAATGTTTAAAAGATATGTAGAAAATAAACGCATTTAAGATACTGTTGGAGAAATACTGTTTTCTCCACTCTTTGGGTTGTTTTAATCACTGATACTGTCTCTGAGACTGTACGACCTTGCAGCTGCCTCCTCTAATGATAACAGAAGACAGGTTGTTGTTCTATTCTGAGGAGCCATGGACTTATTTGTTCAGGTTGTTGATCTTTATGAGGAGACAGGCACATACTTGTTGTCTCCTACATTATCTCACAACTGCTGGAAGTCCAGAAGACGTCACAGATGAGATGACCCGACTTTCCGACACCCGCGGCTGATATTAGCACCACCTCGATTTACGACTTTGTTGTTATCTCCGTGTTTTGGACGATATAAGCCTGATGTTTTTTGCTGCTCCGTTGAGCAACATACCTCATGTGTGTGAGTTAACCCATATCCTTTGTATGTGATTTAACTCTGCTCCTTCTTGCAAGAATAAATTAGAACCTGATCATTGATTCTCAACCTGGTGTCGAGTGATATTTTTCTAACAGATACGTTCATAAGAAACGTAACGTGGGAGTATCATATGCACGCAAAAACGGACTTCTGCACGCCTTTGCAAAGTCGTGTCATTTGTACGCAGACTGAAGAGAGTGAGCTGCTAATTCAACACAGCATGATTCTTATTATGGAGATTATTGTAGAGGAAATAGACAATAAAGCAGGCTAGGCTTTACACAGTCTTATACACATCTATGTCTTTTATATGGAGCTACATTAGCATTTATTGTTAAGACGACTGGAGGAATATAAACCCAGCATTCACTCTCCTTTAAACTCTTTTTGCCTCGAATTTATGAGTGAATTCTCTCATAACTGGGTTAGGATTGAGGGTTAACTAATATCTGTCTCAAGGGAGCCTCAGTATTTCTGCTAAAATCCACTTTTAAGAAAACCATTAGGAAGTCATGTAAGGCTTGCAAAGGATGGGACCATCTTTTCTCTTCAGAGGAAGACAATGAAGTGCATATTCATCTCTAAGTTCAGTGCAGTATTGAATCTGAATCATCTAATGCCAGGGTTTTTACTTCTTCTTTTATAAAAGGAAGAAGCGCTGCCCACTGCCATGAACTAGCTTCACATAATCACTAATTAGATATAAGTTCTGCTCTGCTGAGTGTCCCTGGAAATTCACTTCTAAGTAAGGCTTGCTGATTTCTGCAGGGATACGAAGAATAAAAAGTGCAGGGAAATGGGTAATGTGAGGACTTGAATAATATGTTTTGACGGAGGATGTTAAACACAGTTCACTTGTTACATGGCTTTGCGCACACTGACAATTGGAAAACACAACATGCTGTCTGCACGTGACGCTGGTGTTGATAAGCTGCGTGTTATGATCGGTTAATCGTGATTTCTTGTGTTTTCGGTCAGTGTGGGCAGAACAGCGCTTCCTGTGTGTGTTTGTTTATGCCTCCCTGCGTGTGTGGGAAAATGGAAAAGCAAAAGCAGGTACATTTCCACAGCAGCAGATCACACTATCACTGTGCCATTTACCTTCACCCAGGAGCGTAATTAGCTGCTGTGAGCTAACATCTCTTCAGAGAGCTGCTTCAATTCCAGGCACAGGAGCGCGCTGGAACATTTTCACATTACGTTTCAACCTCCACACACACATGATGATAACATAATGAAATCTGACACATAATACCCGGACACATGCTCACCAGGAACCAGTGCAATATGCAAAGACTATTAAAAGGGGTTAGTGATTGAGTATGCTCTCTGGATAGCCTCACACAAAGTGAATGTTACCCATATGACACTCAACTTCCTGTCACAATTCAATCATCCAAAGAGTTCCTCCATATCTTTGATATAAAAAAAGCTGTACATTTGATGGCCTGAAAACCAGAATAAAAGGCTGACCGTCACAAAAAACCTTCGTAATGCTGAGGGGTACGTCACGCACGCACGCACCTTCGCACGCACGCACCATTCTGCTATGAATATTTCATATTTCTGTATACATGACTTGATTGTTGAGCTGTTGAGGTGCAGCGGTCCTCTCTCAAGATGATCGCTTTATGACTCAACAGGCTGAATAAAAAAAAGAAAATCTCAGTTTCCTGGAGATGTGCTTATTTTACAAGAGCACGGGTGTTTTCCACTGAATCCAAGAGCTGTGGAAATAGAGGATGACGCAAACAACACCACACGCTTCTTTAGCTTGCTGTGCATATGTGTGTGTGGCCTGAGCAAAGACAGGATAAAGAAAGAAAGCTGCCAGTGAAATGGACAGCTTGACTCACAAAGGTGAAAGTTAAAAAGTGAGAAAAATGTGCTTGAATCTGGAAAGAAAGACCAAGATTTTTCAAATATATCTACTTTCTTTCTAGGAAATTAATCATTTTTGGTTTGAAAATGTGTGGTCCAAGCTTCATGGTGTTTAGGGGGTGAGACGTCCTGTTGATTTTAAACCTCAGGAGGGGAATTCTATGACTACAAATAGCAGCTTCGTCGAATTTTTGGCTCACAATGTTTTTGTTTTTATCTGCTGCTCAAGTGCAATACCTGTGGAAACATTACACATGGCGAATATCACACTTTGTTTTAGTTATAGTTATGTGTTCGTCTTTTTTCTCCCAATGATGGCTATTTTAACACACCCACTCTGCCGTGTATTTCACATGTTCAGTGCCAGGAAACTTCACACATTGACGTCTTTGCCCAACAGATTGAGGCTGCCGCACAGAGGAAGGCTGACAGTGTGACGCCAAATATTGATGCCAAGTTGTCACTCAGAAATGCACGAGTGTGTGTGTGTGTGTCGGTGCGTGCCACTTCCCCAGGCAGTATGTTAATCCTTACATGGCATTCCCTTCATTCCACTGGTGTTTTGTTGTTTTTAGACACAGATTGAAGCTGTGTGTCGTGCTGGAAAACCCAAGGGAGCCCTGAAGATATAAAAAACACACTCTATGTATAGCCTAAGTATGATCAGATATTAAACTACACATCAATACTGTTTTAAAATACAAGGAATATCATTTAATATGAACCGAATTGTCTTCTTGTTGTTTCATCCTGTTTCTCTATAGTGTAATGATTGCTCACGAGGGGTTGACAACTATTGTATTTACCCCCATGTGCTGTTAGCTTTTAAGACGTAATTTGATCCTCAATCATTCAGCGTTAGCATTGCTTTCCAAGAAGGAGCAACAGTAAATTCACCTCAGTGCCGGTAGCCCTCCCACCCGACTGCTGTCTTTAGAGATCAGACTGTGTAACGTCATACAGTTCATTGATATAAACCCACTGACTACGTATATGCTGACATCTAACGTATAAGAGTATATCTTCATTCTACCCCATGCCTACTCTAAGTCGGTGTATAGGGTTTCCAGTTTCCATGTTCAGGGTTTCCTACAAACTCTGTGTAAAACGTCGTCCAGAAACCGGTTGTTAAAGGTTATTTAGAACCAGTTTCATGGTGTTGTCTAGAAAGCTTATTCTATGTCTATAAATTGGGTGTACAGGGTTATCTAGAAACTTGGGAAAATGTTTTGTTAAGAAATGAAGCTCAACGCAAGTTCAATCAGGAAGACCAATATCCTCTGGTGTTACACGTCATTTCAATACTCTCTCCTCTCTCAATAAGTGATCAGGGGCGTTACTCCCCAGCTAGCCAATCATCGCACCCGCTAACCCCTTTAAATCTGCTCTTCCCTCTCCGTCAGTTGTCATTCCAGGTGTCAACGCACAACCCTCCTCCACCCCTTCGCCTCCTGTCTCCTAATACAGGGCCAAGCTAAAACCTTCTCCCTTCAGACCGGACCGAACTACTTATCACCACCACCAGTGTCTAGACCCCGGGGGGTTCATCGGAGCAGTTTTCCCCTCCTGAATGATCATCCTGCAAATCGGGGCCTAATCGCCAAACATCATTTCATTCACTTGTTGTAATCCGCCAATCACTATTCCTTCATATTATGCGTCCCGGTAATAAACATGTATTTCATACATTACGTCTCTCCTGATTGAAATGAAGTTAAGGATTTTCTAGTATTCAGGGTTTTCTATAAACTAGGAGTACAGGGTTGGCTACAACAACTACAAGGTTCTTTAGAAACCGAGTTTTCAGGCTTTTCTAGAAACTACAGGTGTACAATGTTGTCTATAAATTGGGTTTACAGGGTTGTTTGGAAAGGTGTGTTCAGGGTTTTCGAGAAACTAGTTCTACAGGGTTATCTAGAAACTTGGTAAACAATGTTGTCTAAAAATGAAGTTAAGGATTTTCTAGAAACTGAGTATTCATAGTTTTCTAGAAACTATGTGTACAGGGTTGGCTACAATAACGTCAAGGTTGTATATGTTTAAAGGGTTGTATAGAAATAGAAACCAGTTGTATGCGGTTATCTAGAAACTAGTACAGATGTTGACTAGAAAGTAGGTGTACAAGGGTGTCTAGCAAACGGTTGTACAGAGTTGATTAGAACTGGGTTGTAGGGTCTCAAGAAAGTTGTCTGGAAACTCTGTAGACAGGGTTATCTAGAAAATGGGAAAACACTGGTTTCAAGAAATGTGGTGTTTAGAGTTGCGTAGAAAGCAGATGTACAAGGTTGGTTTAGAAACTGGGTGTACAGGGTTGTTTAGAAACCTGGTTGAGAGGGTTTTCTATATCTAAAGGGTTGTCTAGAAACCGGTTGTACGCGGATCTAGAAACTAGTACTTGCTGTAGAAGGGTTGTTTAGGGACTGGGTGTACATGGAGTTTTCTAGACACTGGGAAAACACCGGTGTCTAGAAATGTGGTGTTCAGAGTTGTCTAGAAGTAGATGTACAGGGTTGTTTAGGAACTGGGTGTAAACGGTTGTTTAGGAACTGGGTGTACAGGGTTGTTTAGGAACTGGGTTGTTTAGGTACTGGGTGTACAGGGTTGTTTAGGAACTGGGTGTACATGGTTGTTTAGGAACTGGGTTGTTTAGGAACTGGGTGTACATGGTTGTTTAGGAACTGGGTTGTTTAGGAACTGGGTGTACATGGTTGTTTAGGAACTGGGTGTACAGGGTTGTTTAGGAACTGGGTTGTTTAGGAACTGGGTGTACATGGTTGTTTAGGAACTGGGTGTACATGGTTGTTTAGGAACTGGGTTGTTTAGGAACTGGGTGTACATGGTTGTTTAGGAACTGGGTGTACAGGGTTGTTTAGGAACTGGGTTGTTTAGGAACTGGGTGTACATGGTTGTTTAGGAACTGGGTGTACATGGTTGTTTAGGAACTGGGTTGTTTAGGTACTGGGTGTGCAGGGTTGCTTAGGAACTGGGTGTGCAGGGTTGCTTAGGAACTGGGTGTGCAGGGTTGCTTAGGAACTGGGTGTGCAGGGTTGTTTAGGAACTGGGTGTACAGGGTTGTTTAGGAACTGGGTGTACATGGTTGTTTAGGAACTGGGTGTACATGGTTGTTTAGGAACTGGGTGTGCAGAGTTGTTTAGGAACTGGGTTGTTTAGGAACTGGGTGTACGTGCTTGTTTAGGAACTGGGTGTACATGGTTGTTTAGGAACTGGGTGTACGTGGTTGTTTAGGAACTGGGTGTGCACGGTTGTTTAGGAACTGGGTGTACATGGTTGTTTAGGAACTGGGTGTACGTGGTTGTTTAGGAACTGGGTGTACATGGTTGTTTAGGAACTGGGTGTACATGGTTGTTTAGGAACTGGGTGTACAGGGTTGTTTAGGAACTGGGTTGTTTAGGAACTGGGTGTACATGGTTGTTTAGGAACATGGTTGTTTAGGAACTGGGTTTAAAAGGTTTTCTGGATGAGAGGCCATGTTGACTCATGAGGATTGTGGGCTACAAACAATCATCCACTCTCTCGACCCACTCTCATGTGCCGAGGTTGGATGCATCAGTCATTTACTCTTACATAATGACTCTGGAGAAATGTGCACACACAGGCCTGAAAACCATTTAGCAATTTCATTTCTGTGATTGTTATTGTTGATGAGCACATTGTCCTACAGTGTATTATGTTCCAAGAACAGTACCTTTCTCCCAGGCTTATATAATGGCCCTCTCAGTGGGGCCATGCATTAAAGTTATTATCCGTAACTAGCTTCTATACAAGCAGCTTTAATCTGTGTAAATGAGTAGAGTACTGGACGGAGAAAATAAGGAAAAAGAGATACACTCTCAGGCATATTTGTGTTTAAAAGCATTAAACAAAAAGAGAAAGAGTGAGGTGCATAAAAGTAAAAACTCAGTCCCAAAATAAAAACAGGTCAGCACCGACCGTGGCATTTAACAAATGATCTTATCTATGATTTATGTAATTACACTTAAAAGCCTCGTTGTCTCATATAAACTGTGACCCAGCAGCATCTTATGAAAGATCCTCATCCAATCAGAAGTCCAGAATGTGATTAAATCCACGTTCCCAAAATAGAATGCATGTTGTTTTTCATTTTGCTAAATCAGTTTATGCAATTTAACAATGACCCAACAGCCACATAAACAGGCCCTCCACTGACCAGTCCTTAATAAAAACACTCTAAGTAGTAAGAAGAATCGCCATGATGTCAGTGTGAGGTTGTTTCATCTCGCTCACGTCTGTAATGCCGTCATAAAATCCATTTTCTCAAGCAAAACAAAGTCAAGTGCAGGTCTCTGAGTTGAGGAAACTGAAGTATCGTTGAGTCTCCCATCTCAATCTCTCCCTCTCCGCTCTGCTAACAGCAGCTTTCTCAAGGGTTGTTTCTAAAGTCATTTTCTCTTGCGGGAATCAAAGTGTTTCACTTCGGCTAGATGGTTCACTTGAAATCAAATACACAAGATCTCTTTCAGTTTTCCAAAGTCGAAATGGCGATGTTTTGCTTTTCTAGGTCTATTTTGTTTATGTTGTATATTATGCTATTATAGCTTTCAGCTTTTAAAGTATATCTCACATTGATACCCACCTCACTATGTCGGTATACTACATATAGAGCTAACGAGCTAGCTTAGCAAAGCATTAGGCTGGAAGCAGGGCGGTGATAGATCTTTAAAATGTTATATGAGGTGGCAAGAGAGGATGATGTGGAGGGCATTTGAGTATAAGGCCTTTTCTACATAAACAAAAAAAAGACAAATGCACATTATAGTTGTGTACCTTTCCTATATTGATTTTTTATTGTCAATTTGTGGTCGTTGCATATCTTTCTGGAGTTTTGTGTCTCTGTGTAGTCATTTGTGGAATCAGCTTCCAGTTTGTGTTCGGGCGGCAGACACCCTATCCGTTTTTAAGAGTGTGCTTAAGACCTTCCTTTTTGATAAAGCTTATAGTTAGGGCTGATTAGATTCAGCCCCTAGTTTAGCTGCTATAGGCTTAGACTGTCGGGGGACATCTTACTTCTTCCTTCTCTCTGTCTGCACCTGTGTACTCTCATGTTCCCAATAACCCAGCTTCCCCCAAATTTCTTTTTGGTGTCTATATACGCCGGGATCCTGAGTCGTGGCTGAACCTGAGTCCTGAGTCCTGATCTGAGTCCTGATCTGAGTCGTGGCTGAACCTGTCTCTGCGGTCCTGCCTGACTCTCATCATACTACTTCCCTGATGGCTCCCACAGGATTGTTGACATCCTCGTGGATTCATCTTCTTATTAAAGACACATGCATTTCCAAATATTTGGTCTACCTACGCTGTAAATGTATTATCTCTTCAATTTACACACGGCATCTATTGCACGTCTGTCCATCCTGGGAGAGGGATCCCTCCTCTGTTGCTCTCCCTGAGGTTTCTCCCATGTTCCCCTTAAACTGTGGGTTTTCTCCGGAAGTTTTTCCTTGTACGATGTGAGGATCTAAGGACAGAGGGTCTAAGGACAGAGGGTCTAAGGACAGAGGGTCTAAGGACAGAGGGTGTCGTATTGTCATACTGATATTCTGTACAAACTGTGAAGTTCACTGAGACAAATGTAACATTTGTGATATTGGGCTGTATAAATAAAAATTGATTGATTGATTGATTGATTTGTGTCTCTTTGTAGTCATTTTGCAGTTTTTTTTGGTCTCTTTTTGGTCATTTGTGTTCTTTTCAGTCATTTTCGCATCTTGTTGTTGTGGTTTTCCAGTCTCTTTGCGGTTGTTCATTTGTTATTTTTGTGCGTGTTTATCTACAGCTCCTTCCTTTCCTGTTCCCTTCCCTCTGGGAGTTTGTCATTTCTATCTCTCGTCCAATTCTCTCACATCACTCTTCCTCTGCCCAGTCTTCTGCATTTTCCATTTTTTCCACCATAGCTGGAAACATTTGACCTCCCTTTCGGAACATGTAATTAAGTTTAAGTTGCTATGTAAAGTTAGGAAAACAATTCAAAAGCTCGATTAAAGCAAGCAACCATCATATTTAATAAATCCTGTTAAGCGTTTATTTAGTAAACTCATTATTGACTTTGATTGACAATCACAGGTTTCAGTGTTTATGCTAAGCTAAGCTAATTGCATACTGGATCTGCCTGAATCATATATATCTTCTTTTGCTTGTGTTTTAAACAACAACAACAACACAAGAAACATCCCAGTCGCTGCAGGGGGAAATAACTCATGGGAAATACATGCAACAAGATCATTCACTGGAGTTCTGTTGATAGAAAAAGAGCACGCCTCAAAGCTTACTTCCTGTCTTCTGTTCACATTAGCAAACAATAAATTAATCTGAAGAAGCTCGAGCCGTGTCCTCAAATTATTTATAAGTGAGACTTCTTCCATGCAAGACAGTTTCAAAAGAACTGCCGTAATGAATTATTCCCATGCAGGGACCATAGTAGATCAGAGGAATTGGACTGAAATGTCCAGATCACATGAGCTTAGAGCCTCAGGGGGAATACATGAGAATGATTTATGAAGAATTAAGCCTGGAGACGTTATTTTATAGTGTCTTTCAGAGGCATGGAGCTGCAAAGGTCACGGTAGTCCTTTCACAGCAGTTTACCTACAAGACAGTCTTAATGCAGATTCGTGGAATTCATTGAATAGTGTAAAGATATGGGGATGTGCAGAAGAGGCAGCGATTTCTAGGAAGATTTCATATAGTATAAATGAAATTAGCATTAAACGTGGAACACTTCCTGTATCTGTACGGGTCATGACATTTACGGTTTTACATAAAAAAAAGGATTACATAACATGTCACTTGTTAGACGCTTTTATCCAAAGCGACTTATATACTCAATACTGAGTGTCTTGCCCTGGGACACAACGACATGCTGACTGCAGTGGGGTTTGAATCTGTGCCCCCCTGGTCCGAACAACTACGCACAACCCACTGCGCCACACGCCTCCAGGATCTCTATATTAATTCTTTAAATTATGTATTCGAAGAAGATAGTTCTGTGTGTGTACAAAAAGAGAGACTCAATGGTCCTAAAGAATTACCCTAACTTGATAATAACAATACAACAACAGCATCATCATCGAAAGCGTGTTAGCTCAGCCTCAACATGTGCTGAACATCAAAGAGAGGGGGAGCAATTGATGTCACACACACATTATAGTGATATCACACACCCTTCACACACCCTTCACACATAGCCTGTGTGATCAGTATGTGTTAGGCCCATTAATCATAACATTTTCTAGGAATGTATGTTCAATTTAAGGGGACAATTGCATGAAAGAAGACAGACTGTACAGTTCAAGTCTGCTTAAAATCGTATTTAAATGATGAAATTAAGAGGCTATGAAAAAATAAATAAGAGGCACTTAATTCAGATTAAGACATTTATAGCAAGTTGCTGTCTATTCGAAAAATACAAGAGCCTCTTGTGTTCATCAGAATCGCCAGACCGTGTGATTCAGTGGTGGAAAAAGACAGTTAAGGTCCAAAGGGAGTTTTTTTTGCTTTTGGCACCGATTCAACTCTCCCTACCGAAGTGACAACAGTGAAAGAGGCCCTGCAATGACATCTCTAAGCTGTTGACCAATCACAACAGAGCAGGCCAGCTAACCAATCAGAGCAGAGGGTGAAAAGAGGTGCTGGAGCATGAGAGAAATAAAGAGCTTTTTGAACATTAAAGCATGGAGACATGTAGAGACACTACATACTGATATACACCTGAACATCAGCAGGAGAGGACTCTTTAAAGTAGAGACACTACATACTGATATACACCTGAACATCAGCAGGAGAGGACTCTTTAAAGTAGAGACACTACATACTGATATACACCTGAACATCAGCAGGAGAGGACTCTTTAAAGTAGAGACACTACATACTGACATACACCTGAACATCAGCAGGAGAGGACTCTTTAAAGTAGAGACACTACATACTGACATACACCTGAACATCAGCAGGAGAGGACTCTTTAAAGTAGAGACACTACATACTGACATACACCTGAACATCAGCAGGAGAGGACTCTTTAAAGTAGAGACACTACATACTGACATACACCTGAACATCAGCAGGAGAGGACTCTTTAAATTAGACACACTACATACTGATATACACCTGAACATCAGCAGGAGAGGACTCTTTAAAGTAGAGACACTACATACTGATATACACCTGAACATCAGCAGGAGAGGACTCTTTAAAGTAGAGACACTACATACTGATATACACCTGAACATCAGCAGGAGAGGACTCTTTAAATTAGACACACTACATACTGATATACACCTGAACATCAGCAGGAGAGGACTCTTTAAAGTAGAGACACTACATACTGATATACACCTGAACATCAGCAGGAGAGGACTCTTTAAATTAGACACACTACATACTGATATACACCTGAACATCAGCAGGAGAGGACACTTTAAAGTAGAGACACTACATACTGATATACACCTGAACATCAGCAGGAGAGGACTCTTTAAAGTAGAGACACTACATACTGATATACACCTGAACATCAGCAGGAGAGGACTCTTTAAAGTAGAGACACTACATACTGATATACACCTGAACATCAGCAGGAGAGGACTCTTTAAAGTAGAGACACTACATACTGATATACACCTGAACATCAGCAGGAGAGGACTCTTTAAAGTAGAGACACTACATACTGACATACACCTGAACATCAGCAGGAGAGGACTCTTTAAAGTAGAGACACTACATACTGATATACACCTGAACATCAGCAGGAGAGGACTCTTTAAAGTAGAGACACTACATACTGATATACACCTGAACATCAGCAGGAGAGGACTCTTTAAAGTAGAGACACTACATACTGACATACACCTGAACATCAGCAGGAGAGGACTCTTTAAAGAAGAGACGCTACATACTGATATACACCTGAACATCAGCAGGAGAGGACTCTTTAAAGTAGAGACACTACATACTGATATACACCTGAACATCAGCAGGAGAGGACTCTTTAAAGTAGAGACACTACATACTGATATACACCTGAACATCAGCAGGAGAGGACTCTTTAAAGTAGAGACACTACATACTGATATACACCTGAACATCAGCAGGAGAGGACTCTTTAAAGTAGAGACACTACATACTGATATACACCTGAACATCAGCAGGAGAGGACTCTTTAAAGTAGAGACACTACATACTGATATACACCTGAACATCAGCAGGAGAGGACTCTTTAAAGTAGAGACACTACATACTGATATACACCTGAACATCAGCAGGAGAGGACTCTTTAAAGTAGAGACACTACATACTGATATACACCTGAACATCAGCAGGAGAGGACTCTTTAAAGTAGAGACACTACATACTGATATACACCTGAACATCAGCAGGAGAGGACTCTTTAAAGTAGAGACACGACATACTGATATACACCTGAACATCAGCAGGAGAGGACTCTTTAAAGTAGAGACACTACATACTGATATACACCTGAACATCAGCAGGAGAGGACTCTTTAAAGTAGAGACACTACATACTGATATACACCTGAACATCAGCAGGAGAGGACTCTTTAAAGTAGAGACACTACATACTGATATACACCTGAACATCAGCAGGAGAGGACTCTTTAAAGTAGAGACACGACATACTGATATACACCTGAACATCAGCAGGAGAGGACTCTTTAAAGTAGAGACACTACATACTGATATACACCTGAACATCAGCAGGAGAGGACTCTTTAAAGAAGAGACGCTACATACTGATATACACCTGAACATCAGCAGGAGAGGACTCTTTAAAGTAGAGACACTACATACTGATATACACCTGAACATCAGCAGGAGAGGACTCTTTAAAGTAGAGACACTACATACTGATATACACCTGAACATCAGCAGGAGAGGACTCTTTAAAGTAGAGACACGACATACTGATATACACCTGAACATCAGCAGGAGAGGACTCTTTAAAGTAGAGACACTACATACTGATATACACCTGAACATCAGCAGGAGAGGACTCTTTAAAGTAGAGACACTACATACTGATATACACCTGAACATCAGCAGGAGAGGACTCTTTAAAGTAGAGACACTACATACTGATATACACCTGAACATCAGCAGGAGAGGACTCTTTAAAGTAGAGACACTACATACTGATATACACCTGAACATCAGCAGGAGAGGACTCTTTAAAGTAGAGACACTACATACTGATATACACCTGAACATCAGCAGGAGAGGACTCTTTAAAGTAGAGACACTACATACTGATATACACCTGAACATCAGCAGGAGAGGACTCTTTAAAGTAGAGACACTACATACTGATATACACCTGAACATCAGCAGGAGAGGACTCTTTAAAGTAGAGACACTACATACTGATATACACCTGAACATCAGCAGGAGAGGACTCTTTAAAGTAGAGACACTACATACTGATATACACCTGAACATCAGCAGGAGAGGACTCTTTAAAGTAGAGACACTACATACTGATATACACCTGAACATCAGCAGGAGAGGACTCTTTAAAGTAGAGACACTACATACTGATATACACCTGAACATCAGCAGGAGAGGACTCTTTAAAGTAGAGACACTACATACTGATATACACCTGAACATCAGCAGGAGAGGACTCTTTAAAGTAGAGACACTACATACTGATATACACCTGAACATCAGCAGGAGAGGACTCTTTAAAGTAGAGACACTACATACTGATATACACCTGAACATCAGCAGGAGAGGACTCTTTAAAGTAGAGACGCTACATACTGATATACACCTGAACATCAGCAGGAGAGGACTCTTTAAAGTAGAGACACTACATACTGATATACACCTGAACATCAGCAGGAGAGGACTCTTTAAAGTAGAGACACTACATACTGATATACACCTGAACATCAGCAGGAGAGGACTCTTTAAAGTAGAGACACTACATACTAATATACACCTGAACATCAGCAGGAGAGGACTCTTTAAAGTAGAGACACTACATACTGATATACACCTGAAGATCAGCAGGAGAGGACTCTTTAAAATAGAGACACTACATACTGATATACACCTGAACATCAGCAGGAGAGGACTCTTTAAAGTAGAGACACTACATACTGATATACACCTGAATATCAGCAGGAGAGGACTCTTTAAAGTAGAGACACTTCATACTGATATACACCTGAACATCAGCAGGAGAGGACTCTTTAAAGTAGAGACAATACATACTGATATACACCTGAACATCAGCAGGAGAGGACTCTTTAAAGTAGAGACACTACATACTGATATACACCTGAACATCAGCAGGAGAGGACTCTTTAAAGTAGAGACACTACATACTGATATACACCTGAACATCAGCAGGAGAGGACTCTTTAAAGTAGAGACACTACATACTGATATACACCTGAACATCAGCAGGAGAGGACTCTTTAAAGTAGAGACACTACATACTGATATACACCTGAACATCAGCAGGAGAGGACTCTTTAAAGTAGAGACACTACATACTGATATACACCTGAACATCAGCAGGAGAGGACTCTTTAAAGTAGAGACACTACATACTGATATACACCTGAACATCAGCAGGAGAGGACTCTTCGAAGTAGAGACACTACATACTGATATACACCTGAACATCAGCAGGAGAGGACTCTTTAAAGTAGAGACACTACATACTGATATACACCTGAACATCAGCAGGAGAGGACTCTTTAAAGTAGAGACACTACATACTGATATACACCTGAACATCAGCAGGAGTGGACTCTTTAAAGTAGAGACACTACATACTGATATACACCTGAACATCAGCAGGAGAGGACTCTTTAAAGTAGAGACACTACATACTGATATACACCTGAACATCAGCAGGAGAGGACTCTTTAAAGTAGAGACACTACATACTGATATACACCTGAACATCAGCAGGAGAGGACTCTTTAAAGTAGAGACACTACATACTGATATACACCTGAACATCAGCAGGAGAGGACTCTTTAAAGTAGAGACACTACATACTGATATACACCTGAACATCAGCAGGAGAGGACTCTTTAAAGTAGAGACACTACATACTGATATACACCTGAACATCAGC
Organism: Pogonophryne albipinna; assembly: GCA_028583405.1. Classification (NCBI taxonomy): domain Eukaryota; kingdom Metazoa; phylum Chordata; class Actinopteri; order Perciformes; family Artedidraconidae; genus Pogonophryne; species Pogonophryne albipinna. The sequence continues at coordinate 40,901,806 of CM053248.1, forward strand.
AGGAGAGGACTCTTTAAAGTAGAGACGCTACATACTGATATACACCTGAACATCAGCAGGAGAGGACTCTTTAAAGTAGAGACACTACATACTGATATACACCTGAACATCAGCAGGAGAGGACTCTTTAAAGTAGAGACACTACATACTGATATACACCTGAACATCAGCAGGAGAGGACTCTTTAAAGTAGAGACACTACATACTGATATACACCTGAACATCAGCAGGAGAGGACTCTTTAAAGTAGAGACACTACATACTGATATACACCTGAAGATCAGCAGGAGAGGACTCTTTAAAATAGAGACACTACATACTGATATACACCTGAACATCAGCAGGAGAGGACTCTTTAAAGTAGAGACACTACATACTGATATACACCTGAATATCAGCAGGAGAGGACTCTTTAAAGTAGAGACACTTCATACTGATATACACCTGAACATCAGCAGGAGAGGACTCTTTAAAGTAGAGACAATACATACTGATATACACCTGAACATCAGCAGGAGAGGACTCTTTAAAGTAGAGACACTACATACTGATATACACCTGAACATCAGCAGGAGAGGACTCTTTAAAGTAGAGACACTACATACTGATATACACCTGAACATCAGCAGGAGAGGACTCTTTAAAGTAGAGACACTACATACTGATATACACCTGAACATCAGCAGGAGAGGACTCTTTAAAGTAGAGACACTACATACTGATATATACCTGAAGATCAGCAGGAGAGGACTCTTTAAAGTAGAGACACTACATACTGATATACACCTGAACATCAGGAGGAGAGGACTCTTTAAAGTAGAGACACTACATACTGATATACACCTGGACATCAGCAGGAGAGGACTCTTTAAAGTAGAGACACTACATACTGATATACACCTGAACATCAGCAGGAGAGGACTCTTTAAAGTAGAGACACTACATACTGATATACACCTGAACATCAGCAGGAGAGGACTCTTTAAAGTAGAGACACTACATACTGATATACACCTGAACATCAGCAGGAGAGGACTCTTTAAAGTAGAGACACTACATACTGATATACACCTGAACATCAGCAGGAGAGGACTCTTTAAAGTAGAGACACTACATACTGATATACACCTGAACATCAGCAGGAGAGGACTCTTTAATTTAGAGACACTACATACTGATATACACCTGAACATCAGCAGGAGAGGACTCTTTAAAGTAGAGACACTACATACTGATATACACCTGAACATCAACAGGAGAGGACTCTTTAAAGTAGAGACACTACATACTGATATACACCTGAAGATCAGCAGGAGAGGACTCTTTAAAATAGAGACACTACATACTGATATACACCTGAACATCAGCAGGAGAGGACTCTTTAAAGTAGAGACACTACATACTGATATACACCTGAATATCAGCAGGAGAGGACTCTTTAAAGTAGAGACACTTCATACTGATATACACCTGAACATCAGCAGGAGAGGACTCTTTAATGTAGAGACACTACATACTGATATACACCTGAACATCAGCAGGAGAGGACTCTTTAAAGTAGAGTCACTACATACTGATATACACCTGAATATCAGCAGGAGAGGACTCTTTAAAGTAGAGACACTACATACTGATATACACCTGAACATCAGCAGGAGAGGACTCTTTAAAGTAGAGAAACTACATACTGACACCTGAACATCAGCAGGAGAGGACTCTTTAAAATAGAGACACTACATACTGATATACATCTGAACATCAGCACGAGAGGACTCTTTAAAGTAGAGACACTAGATACTGATATACACCTGAACATCAGCAGGAGAGGACTCTTTAAAGTAGAGACACTACATACTGATATACACGTGAAGATCAGCAGGAGAGGACTCTTTAAAGTAGAGACACTACATACTGATATACACCTGAACATCAGCAGGAGAGGACTCTTTAAAGTAGAGACACTACATACTGATATACACCTGAACATCAGCAGGAGAGGACTCTTTAAAGTAGAGACACTACATACTGATATACACCTGAACATCAGCAGGAGAGGACTCTTTAAAGTAGAGACACTACATACTGATATACACCTGAACATCAGCAAGAGAGGACTCTTTAAAGTAGAGACACTACATACTGATATATACCTGAACATCAGCAAGAGAGGACTCTTTAAAGTAGAGACACTACATACTGATATACACCTGAACATCAGCAGGAGAGGACTCTTTAAAGTAGAGACACTACATACTGATATACACCTGAACATCAGCAGGAGAGGACTCTTTAAATTAGTAACACTACATACATGAAAATGAGCAGAATGGGTCCTCTAACTATCACGTTATCACTTTGCGTTGCACTCAACTTCTTTCTGTTTCTTGATTTGTCTCTTTTCCTCAGCTTCATCCTGCCTTTGCAAATCAACTCACAGACTTAAGATGACATGGCATTTGTTCCACGAGTCCTTGAACCCATCCAAAGCTTGCCATAGAGTTTCTCAGTTCTCCATCCACTCAGTTTCCTCGTGGGCAAAGCAATCCTTTCTGAGCCGTCCTTCGCTCTCACAAAAGATCCTGTCTGTGCAACAACACCTGTCATGTTTCCCTTGTGTTGCCAGCTGCTCCCACTCACCTGCTGCAAAACACACGAGGTAGACGGCAGCTGCACATTCTGCACAACGTGAACGAACAATCCCAATACTTTAAATGTAAGTGCATGATTGGTTTTGTTCACTGCCTGCAGCTAGATGGCTTTTCGAATAAAACCAGAAGACAAAAACGGGCCCTTCTGTCTGTAACCAGGGCCCTTTCTCATTTCATCAAATCCCCCTCCTCGACTCCTCGGTCCTCCGGTAGTGACCCGGAAATGAATTTCAGCGCCATGTTGAAGGACATCTAATTTCTCTAAATGCACTTCGAGGACCGAGCATCGAGCATCGAGGAGGCTCTCTGGAGGAGCTATAACCGAGGATACACTGATGGGTCCTCCACGGTCCTCCACGGCTCCTTCGTGGATGCATTTCCGGCAACAGAGATGTTTCAAAGAGTCGTGACGCACGGCCGGACTTATCTCAGCCAATGACAGCTCTGCATTCATCCCCTGGATATTATTTTATTAACTGCTTTCATCGCAACGCGATGTTTACAGAGAGAACAGCTGTGAGGTCCGTGCAGAAAGCAGAGCAGTGTGTAAAATATATATCACTCAGTAGAACAGGCCTACTCTCTGTATTTGCTGTAGTTTAGTAGATATCTACAAACAAAGAGTCCATATTTTTCTAAGACCATTTAGTGCTTCACATAATAAAATACACAACGGCTGTAGCCTGATTATGCTTTAGGAGCTGTAGGTGTGTGTGGTAAAGTGTGTAGGTGTGTGTGTTGTGTACAGTGCGTAGATGCAGCGGACAGACAGGTTTCAGTTGGTTTGGTGTCCTCTGCTTACTTTTAATACTTGTAAATAAAACTTTTGGCCCGTAATTTATTTCTCTCATTGTAGCGACCAGAGAGAGGGGGGGGGATATATCCAGTCTCTGATAGTGTTACGTTATTATGAGAATGTTCTGTTTTGATTCTGAAATGGTATATATATATGTGTGTGTGTGTGTGTGTGTGTGTGTGTGTGTGTGTGTGTGTGTGTAAACATCTGTAGCCTGTTATTGTCTCATTATACCGCACTGTGAATGAATCAAAGTAAATATATAAGTGGTCATGAATACATCTGTCCATCAGACAGAGGGCTGCTGTGCCTCCTGTCATCATTAATGGACGTCTCTTTAAAATGACCGCTCAGAGGAGAGGAGTTCTCATTTCTCTAACCGCCTGCTGCTTCCCCTCCTCTCTCCTCGGTTCCCCTCCTCGACTCCTCCGCTCGCATCTCCTGTGGGCGGGACTAAGTCTCGAGGATAGGAGTCGAGGAGGGGAGTCGAGGAGGGGAGTTAGAGAAATGAGAAAGGGCCTAGGAGCTGCCTCTCATCTCTATTGATCAACAACACTCAGGCTGTGAGTACAAATACTGTGTGTGTGTGTGTGTGTGTGTGTGTGTGTGTGTGTGTGTGTGTGTGTGTGTGTGTGTGTGTGTGTGTGCGCGCGTGCGTGTGTGCGTGCGTGGTTACACAGACTCTACTTCGCCACCACCGCCAATCCCCCCCAATAAATCCTTGACAGCGGTCTTCCCTTCTGGATTAACAACGTGTCACGTGTTCTGAATTGACCAATCAGAATTGAGTATTCAACTAAACCATGTAATAAAAGCCATCACTGTTATACTGTAATTTATTTTCATTTTTATATTATTTTTTATTATATTTGTTATGTATGTTGTTATTATATGAATTACCATAATGTGTATGTCCGTATATTAACTTTATTTACTTGAATTGATGTCATGTCAGTTGATGTTTTTTCGTATTTAATTATTTATTTTAACATTGTTGTCATGTACGTACGTTTCATTATTTAAATACAATGTAAACGTAAAAAAATTACGCTGATTTTGCTGATTTTTTTGTGTCTTTCAATGTGGAGAAATAATACAAAACAATGGTTCATAACAAAAGTAATCTGTAACACATTACATTTTTTAAGTCAAGCTCCCAGAAAACAATTAAAACCTCGATTGGCAGACTTGTCTCACTAAGACTGAAACTAAACATGTGTGAAATTAAGGTAGTTTCCAAGAGAAGTTTGTATATTAAATTCAAAAACATCCGATTGTGTTGACAAAACAACCAAAACATGGACGCTGGTTCCTGCAATCAGGAGGAAGAGACCATAAAACCGAACCAGATGATCACACTGCAGAAACACAAGATAAAAACGCTCGTTAAGAGTTCTCCAAACCTCGTATAACCTTGGTGTTCAAATCCAATTACTGACACAGGAGCCTCTCTTAATGGACTCTTTCAGGCCTCAGTGTGCCTACAGTGCATTTCTCTCTGAATAGCTTTATGGAAGTTATTTTGCAGTTAAAAATTATGACTCAGAGCTAACTTGCACAAAGTCTCACATGCGTCATAGTCTAAGAGACGTTATTATGTGAACCACAAGCCAATATAATGAGCACTAAGAGAACTCAGGCTATCCGAGGCCAAACAAACACAAAGACAAGACAGGCAAGAGTTCACTAAGTTCATAATATTTTCCTGATAGAGTGTCACAATGAAGTGACTGCATGAAATAAAAATGTTTAGGGCGTTATATCTCAGTCAGAGCGTCCTTTGACAGTTGCATTAGTTAAAGGGGCCTTTATTCTGCTGATGTTCAGGTTCATATCAGTATGTAGTGTCTCTACTGGGACATGTCTCCATGCTTTAATGTTCAAAAAGCTCTTTATTTTTCTCATACTGTCTGTGCTGCAGCACCTCTTTTCACCCTCCGTCTGAAACCAGAGCCCAGTCTGCTCTCATTGGTTAGCTGGCCGGCTCTGTTATGAATTTGTTGGATTGATAGCCAATAGAAGTGCGAGGGATTTTTTAAGTAAAAAAACTAACGTTAGGCTACAGAGGAACGACAGCACGGTCACATGACTTCACGTCACCACCGCTAAGCTAAAGGAGGCTAATGTTGGGCTATAAAGGAACTACAGCACGGTCACGTGACTTCACGTCACCACCGCTAAGCTAAAGGAGGCTAATGTTGGGCTATAAAGGAACTACAGCACGGTCACATGACTTCACGTCACCACCGCTAAGCTAAAGGCGGCTAATGTTGGGCTATAAAGGAACTACAGCACGGTCACATGACTTCACGTCACCACCGCTAAGCTAAAGGAGGCTAATGTTGGGCTATAAAGGAACTACAGCAAGGTCACATGACTTCACGTCACCACCGCTAAGCTAAAGGAGGCTAATGTTGGGCTATAAAGGAACTACAGCAAGGTCACATGACTTCACGTCACCACCGCTAAGCTAAAGGAGGCTAATGTTGGGCTATAAAGGAACTACAGCAAGGTCACATGACTTCACGTCACCACCGCTAAGCTAAAGGCGGCTAATGTTGGGCTATAAAGGAACTACAGCAGGGTCACATGACTTCACGTCACCACCGCTAAGCTAAAGGTGGCTAATGTTGGGCTATAAAGGAACTACAGCACGGTCACATGACTTCAAGTCACCACCGCTAAGCTAAAGGCGGCTAATGTTGGGCTATAAAGGAACAACAGCAGGGTCACATGACTTCCCGTCACCACCGCTAAGCTAAAGGCGGCTAATGTTTGTCTATAAAGGAACTACAGCACGGTCACATGACTTCACGTCACCACCGCTAAGCTAAAGATGGCTAATGTTGTGCTATAAAGGAACTACGGCACGGTCACATGACTTCACGTCACCACCGCTAAGCTAAACGCGGCTAATGTTGGGCTATAAAGGCATAGATATATATAAACACTAGATGACTCACCCGCGCTGCTGGCCAATGGAGACCGACGTTGCCACTTGGCCGCCATCTTGTTCACTCATTCATAACATTATGGTTTACTATTTAAATAACCATAGCTTGCTCAATTTTCAACCAATTTTCAAACGGTTTGTTTTTTTATAAACATCAAAGATGTAGTTATGATACTGCATACTTATAATCATGGACTTTCATATGAAAATAACATTAATCAGATAAAGCAATAGCTATACACACACACACAAGGTATTTATATTCAATATTTGCCGGTGTATATATTTCCATTTATTTTATTATATTGTTAATATTTAAAATAAATTATAAATAAATTATAAAATTAAAATACATTTATATTTTATATATAAAAATCGGTCTCATGTTACCACTCTGTAAGCCAAGAGTTGTTAATTTAGCAATGCCTTAGCTTGAAGAACAGGGACACAACTAATGACAATAGCATATGTTGGTATATTATTTAGATATTCACACCTTTATCAGAAGAACCAAACCAACATAAAATGTGCTCACAGACCAGTTCTGTCTCATTTATCACAATTATTTTTGACATGAGATCTTCATATCATCCTAGTTTTTTATTTAGTTTCTAGATTTGTAAACAAATCCAGAACCTTTGAAATATGTTATTGAAAAAAGACCAAGAATAATATAAACTGTACCATGTGTCCTTTTGTGTCCTTCTGTAGTCCATTTGTGGTTTGTCTTGTCTCACCCCGGCTGATATATCACAAAATCCACTGTTTAAATTGTTCCCTATATTGCCCCTATGCCCCTGTAAGGTGTCCTTGGGTGTTATGAAAGGCAGCCCCCCAAAATAAATGTATTATTATTATTAAGAAGAACAACTTGGTGTGGTGTGGAGGGGATGTAGGAAGCAGGAGCAGGTGGGGAGAGATGGGGCTTCAAGGTTCAAGGTTATTTGTTTTAAATGTGTCTTGGAGATAAGGACCAGCTGCACACAATAAAATACAGTATAACACAAAACCAATAAGACACACGGTGACACATGGCACACCAACAATCAATCATCGTCCAGCCTCAGCTTTGGTATTCTTTCACAACCATGTTATGGGTTTATTAGACTGAGCAAACATAAACATATGTGGGGAACATAGTGCTGCGTCTCATGGAACATGAAGATTTAATAAATATATAGTAGGTGGCGATATATGCTCCTAGTGGTAGCGATTCGCCATTAAACATCCGTAGGCTGCACAAAAGTCCGGCATAGTCAGGTACTTCTGTAAACACAAAGCCAGCAAATTCCTGTATCATAATGCAAGATGTTTTTAACAAGGCAAACTACTTGGAAGAAATCATGTGTAACTTAAGTTATGTTGAAAAGAAAGAGCAGTTCTGCCTCTCCCACTGGTGTAAAGTTGCTGGGTCAACTTTGTAATACTAGGTCTCACTCACAGCCTCTTGTTATTAGCCAGCTAATAAATACAACCACATACACAAAGAAAAGCTGCAATTTCAACATGTCCAAGCATCCTGTATCATAGCCATGCTAATGATGTTTATAATAAACCAAACCGTTTGTAAATCAGTCAAGATTTCAGCGAGTTAAGAGTATTTTTGTGCAGATCCCTCACCTTACAACAGATACCATAACGCGAATCAGAGTAACTGTTGACTGTGGCAAGATGGCGGTCGGTCAGCTACGCTGGAAAATCTCCCATGAGCCATCTAGTGTTTATATATATCTATGTATAAAGGAACTACAGCACGGTCACATGACTTCACGTCACCACCGCTAAGCTAAAGGTGGCTAATGTTGGGCGTGATGACGTTTAGTCGTCTCATTTAGACACTTGTTAGCAACCTCTATTTTTGAAGTCCCCAGTTGGGTATTTACTGATGCATTTGATCCATCCATCCATCCATCCATCTTCTTCCGCTTATCCGTGGTCGGGTCTCGGAGGTAGCAGTTCCAGCAGAGAGCCCCAAACTTCCTTTTCCCTGGCGACATCAACCAGCTCTGACTGGGGGATCCCAAGGCGCTCCCAGGCCAGCGAAGAGATATAATCCCTCCACCTGGTCCTAGGTCTACCCCTTGGTCTCTTCCCAGCTGAACGTGCCTGGAACACCTCCCTAGGGAGGCGCCCAGGTGGCATCCTAACTAGGTGCCCGAACCACCTCAACTGGCTCCTTTCGACGCGAAGGAGGAGCGGCTCAACTCCGAGTCCCTCCCTGATGACCGAACTTCTCACCTTATCCCTAAGGGAGCCACCAGCCACCCTGCGGAGAAAACCCATCTCGGCCGCTTGTATCCGCGATCTCCTTCTTTCGGTCATGACCCATCCTTCATGACCATAGGTGAGGGTAGGAAGGAAAATGGCCCGGTAGACAGAGAGCTTTGCCTTCTGGCTCAGCTCCCTTTTCGTCACAACGGTGCGGTAAAGCGACTGCAGTACCGCTCCCGCTGCTCCGATTCTCCGGCCCATCTCACGCTCCATTGTTCCCTCACTCGAGAACAAGACCCCGAGATACTTGAACTCCTTCACTTGGGGTAAGGACTCATTCCCTACTTGGAGTGGACAGTCCATCGGTTTCCTGCTGAGATGCATTTGATGTTGTAGAATAAACATCTTTTCAGCTTGTGTTAACAACAGATCTTATTTTAGGCTTTCAACTGGAACATGTAACAAAAACAACTTCCAATTGAGGGAACAGGAAGTGCTAACTCAGTGCTAGCTCTGTACTCCTTGTCCTGGATTGAATTTAAACTTTTCTCTTGTCTGTGGGAAAGCAATGATTCATGCTGTTTTGGAACATTGTTTCTCCCGGAGCATTATCTCCCCTTCAGTGTGCTTACGTTTCTCTGTGTCACGCTTTATTTTAAAGGTCACCCTAATGGAGCGCTCCTCATCTGTACTGACGCAGAATCTCCTGATCCACGCAGAGCCATTAGACCCTAACTAGTGAAATTGAAATGTGTGTTTCCTGCACTCAGGAAAAAAGAGTTTTGAAGAGGCGGTAATGATGGTACACTCAAAGATTTCTGAGACCTAAATTCACCAAACTTTGATCATCATGCCTGCATCAATATTTTCTTATTAGTGTCTGGGTCTATTTTTTCTCATTAACGGGCTCGTTTTTACACAAACACTTCATTTTCTTCATTTGGGGAAGTTTGTATGCATCATTTGATGGTATTAATGTCCTTATTTTTGTTAAAACACACAAGTAAGTAAGTACACAACTCAACAAAATACATAAAATAGGTCTAGTTGTTTCTTAGACATTTTAAAAAGAACTCAATATGTCCTATTTAATGCGTAAAAGTTACAAATGATATGAATAGATTTTTTTTGTGAACCAAATCTCAGGTCTTACCTCAATCAGATCCTATTAAAAGATTCTGTGAAGACAAAATGAAATGGGAAATAGGTGTTGGTCTTCTCTGCACACAGAAAAACGTTAGTAACAAAACAACTTTCTGTAACGATGGGGGACATTTTTCTGTGGATGCACAATTATTGTATTATAATGCATACATATTGATGTAAAAGAAGCATGCAACAAGTCCCTCTATTTCATCAGGAAAGGTCTTGCTGAATATCAGGCTTTATTAATTACAAATTCCAGGTATTTATATACAAAACAGACTCAATCACATTAACCCTGAAGCGTAATAAGAGATTTGAAGGTTCAGTGACCTTGCCTCTGAGAGTCAACATCATGAGTTTGAATAAAAAAAGTGAAAACATTTGATTTTGAGTTTCTTTTAGTTCATAATGAGCCGAACCCTGTGTTTCATGTGCTAATGTAGAAGTACAGTTTTGTCAAGATAAATGAGATCACAGATAATAGATGAAAAGTTGAACCATTACCGTACAGCTACAACTGTCAAGAGTAGGAGCAAAAGATAAGAGAAAGGGTTTATTTAAAGGTCCCATGTCATGGCCATTTCTACTGATCATAATTCCATTGTTGAGGTCTACTAGAATAGATTTACATTGTTCAATGTTCCAAACTCACATTGGTTTCTCACAGCATCTCTGTATAGTCTGTGTATTCACTCTCTGTCCTAAACGGCTTGTTGGAGCTCCTGCCCACCCCCCCCCCCCCCCCTCCCTGTGAGCCCACTGTGCTCTGATTGGTCAGCTCGCCCACTCTGTTCTGATGAGTCCACCACTATGGTCTACCACCGTTACAGCGGAACATCAGTGATTATGTGTTACAATTTAGCAACCAGAAAATGACCCCACGAATGCTGCGTGGGGTCTGGGTGCCGTGTTGGCGGGACGTTGCGCGGCTCGCTGCTGCGAGGAGCGGACAGTGTGAGCTGGGTTCATTTCCTGGTTGCTGAGGGGGCTGCAGCACCCCCATCTGTGAGGCTCCACTAGCACCCCCCTGTGTGAGGAGCTCCACGGATTGGCCCATTTCAAACAGACAAGATGGACAAGAAGACAGCGGAAAAGTAACTGGGCAGAAACCCTCCTTTTTACGCAGCGGTCCAGACATAGACATCAAACGGCAAAACATATTCAGTTGCCAGTCACTTTGGCAATTAGGGCAGGATATCTAGATACTTTCCAAGGTTTGACATAATGAATTGTGCTACTTTTAAAGCAAGCAACGATGTTTTCAAATCTGTAATAAAAAAAGAGAAATGTCCAATGAGGCGTTCTGGGGCAGCATAGACAGGTCTTCTCTGTGTTAGAGTTTTACTCGCTACAGGGTGTACTTTGAGGGTTTGTGACTCTGCAGACCGTTTACATGCAGAAAAACCTTCATAACACACAAGGGGACGGGTAAGAACCAGAAAAGCATGACATGGGACCTTTAAAGTATTATTTATATATGAAATCATGTCAGAGTCAAGCTAAGTAACCCTAACCATAACATACAATAATATGTTAGCTCATAAGCTAATGCTAACATGGGTGTTTGGTGAGTTAGCACGAGTTACTGTCAAAGCAAGAACTGTTTGGTTGTCTTAAGTGAACCAAGATCTTCAGTTCCATAATCGATATCGTTCCACCGTTAATGAATTTTCTGTGCAATGTGATTCATCTTTCATTGGTTTGATTTCCGCCCTCTCTCCACCAGCTTTTAATATCAAACAAGCCAGATTGTTTCCCTCGGTATCTTGTGCTTTGTGCTATGAAATCATATGATAGGCATGTTGCAGAGAGCTTAAATCAACAGGCCTTTTATCTGAATGCAGGGCTCAATCACAGGTCTGACTGGAACACAGTTTCTAGGGAAAGATGAACTGTTAGAAGAATTGAACGTATCCTCCGGGTCTGAAAGGGAAAGCCAATGCCAAAAATATCTAAAATCCAAAGTCTCTCGACCGTCAGATTGTATGGAAGTCTATGAAAAAATGACCATTATCACTTTTTCCTAATGAATTTATTGTCTAAATCTTTAGTTTCAAGTCTTCTTAAATACAGCATGATGTTTATTTTGTAAATTATGGTCCTTTTGAATTAAAATAGACTTTAGAGGATATCATGAAGGCTCGTTCCGATACAAAAAACTAGTGCGTAGTTAATATATCATTTTAACTTGAAACGGGTCACGGGAGACCCGAACACAACATAAGGGTTAAGTTGTTTGTGGCTATTATTATCCAGATTGTATAGAAGTCTATGAGAAAATGACCCTTCTTCTTACTTGATTTATTAACTCACTGAACATTTCCCTGATGAGTTTATGGTCTCAATCTCTAGTTTCAATTATTCTACAATACAGCATGATGTTCAATTTGTAAATGATTGTCCTTTTTAAGGTAAAAAAAGATGATAAAGCAGGGTATGTTTACGTTGTAGCTACTCATATCCAGCAGGGGGTGAAGTCAGATTGTATAGAAGTCTATGAGAAAATGTACTTACTTCTAACTTGATTTATTAACTCACTAAAAATGTCCCTGATGAGTTTATGTTCCCAATCTGTAGTTTCAAGTCTTCTTTAACACATAATGGTGATCGTTTTAATAAGTTATGGTCCAATTTAGAGTAAATGGATCATAAAGCAGGGTATGCTTAAAGGTCCCATGTCATGGACATTTCCACTGATCATAATTCCATTGTTGAGGTCTACTAGAATAGAATTATACTGTGCAATTTTCCAAACTCACATTGGTTTCTCAGACAGCATCTCTGTAAACTACGTGTATTCACTCTCTCCACTAAACGGCTCACTGCAGCTCTTGGCCCCCCCTCCCTGTGAGCCCAGTGTGCTCCGATTGGTCGGGACCAGTCGGGACGTTGTGAATCGCGCTGAGCTCCGTGGAGGTGTGATTTCCTTGTTTAGCGATACACAGCGAAACACAGCCAAACTCACCCTGAGCACACACAAAGTCACAGCCGAAGTAAAAACAATAAGTGTGCTTGATATTGAGTAAGAAAAAGGTTGGTAAACGCTGTGAGAATGGGTCTGCAGAGAGAATTTCACCGCGATCCCAACTGTCTGTTATCAGCCTGCAGCCAGGGAGGAGAGATCAGCAGAGCTGCCTGCACTGAGTGTGTGAGGAAGTCCGTGGATTGGTCAATTTGGACCAATCAGCGAGGACTTAATGTAACGGCTCCACGGATTGGTCCATTTCGTTCCGGGGACGACATGACATCATGATGTACCCGGAAGAATCAAATGGACAGTGACGTATCTCCAACGAGGCGTTTTGGGGAGGTATTTTCTGTGTTAGAGTTTTACTCGCTACAGGGTGTACTTTGAGGGTTTTGACTCTGCACACCGTTCACATGCATAAAAACCTTCATAACAACAAGGGGACGGGTACTAACCGGAAAAGCATGACATGGGACCTTTAAGTTGTAGCTACTATTATCCAGCAGGGGGCGAAGTCAGATTGTATAGAAGTCTATGAGAAAATGACCCTTCTTTTAACTTGATTTATTTACATCAATAAACATTTCCCTGATGAGTTTCAAGTCTTCTGAAATACAGTATGATATTTAATTCGTAAATTATTGTCCTTTTTAAAGATCATAGAGACGATAAAGCAGGGTATGCTTAAGTTGTAGCTACTATACTGACCCTTTTTCCACTTTATTTATTTCTCTCAGTAAACATTTCCCTGATGAGTTTATACTCTCAATCTTTAGTTTCAAGTCTTCTTCAACACATAATGGTGATAGTTTTTATCATTTATAGTCCAATTAGAGTAAGACAATAAAGCAGAGTGTGACGGCGTAACAATAACTATCTTTACAACTTCGTCCACATACTGTCACTCGTAGCTCCTAAAATGGTAACAGCCAAAATGCCAAACCCGAGGCTTCAATCATTAAATCCACAAACCAATGGGTAACCTCATCGTGGCAAATATGTCTACTTCATTTATACAGTCAATGCGTTAGTTTGTTAGCAAGAAAACGTGTTGCATTTGGTCGTTTGGGCTTCCTGTTTTCAACAATCTGAAGTCACTATCTGCCTTTCTAATTCCTTTGCCTAAAATATATTTAGACTGTAAGTGTAAATATGCACATTGACATGGAATTTTATCTCGTTGCACCGTCATCGCTCCTCCCTCTGCTTTTACATCTGTTATTTATTTGTGTCTGTGTTTCACTGCAGTGAGAGTTGCGAAAGAAATGTTGTTGTACTTTGTATGATGACAATAACAAGATATTCTATTCTAGTCTTCTCATGCAAACATCGGCATTGTAGGATATCCTGTCTCTGCCTGTAAAAACATCCACTGCACATTTACTGAGGGAGGAATACCAAACTAAGCGTAACTGATTAACCATCATAACAATTACACTGTAACATCACATCATAACTGAATAACACACGGCATTAGACAACCAGAGATGTATGTGGCTCTGTTCTTATTTCACTGTAGAAAATAAGGTCGTAGTTGCATTTGCCAAATAATCACACTATGGAAGAATACGTGATTTACTACAGAGAGCCATGTTTATATTTCATATTGCATGGGTTTATTACGGTGGCCGAAACAATGCAAATATAGAAACAAAAACGTGCCAAAACACATGGAAATGAAGACAAATCTTCACCAACTTGACAACACATCCAACGCTTAGAAAACAGGTATTTGTAATTACTTTTTACCACCAGATAAATACTCGTAGTGGTCAAAAGTTTGCATTTCTATGTGGATTTACCCTTTATGTACGTCTATAGGGGATTGTTTACTCCTTTACTTGCTATAAAAACGTCCATTTCCTTTCCTCCATTCATGATACATCTGTACAGACTGATTCAGCAGAGTTTTAATGCTGTTGTTTTTGTCCCTTTGTGGCTAAAATCCCTCTAATGCAACTCCATATATGGAAAGTACTGCAACCTTATCGTGTTACATCATAAACCATATAAGCAATACCTTGGGATTTTCTTTGCAAACCAATGCATTTAGCAGTTTAGTCCCACATTCTGCAGCGTATCAAAGCTTTACTTATATAACTGTGTTGAATAATTAGCCAATGAGAGAGCAGAGTGTTGTTTTGGTCATTTCTGAGCGCTGTAATCCTGCGTTAATCCAGATTTTAGGAGCCTAGTGACCTCAAAGTGTGCAGCAGAGACCAAAGAGCAGTGCAGCGTAACTCTGATTGTTTACGCCACAGCAACAGAGATGTGAAATACAGATGTATTCTTTATTTAAAGAAAAGCACAGTGTGTGGGGGGAGGATGTTGGTCAGCGTCTGCAGGGAATGCAGGAAGTACTGACCTGTTTCATACAAAAGGGTTTTAAACATTATTCATGTGGCTTTGTGTCCAGAGGAGAGTGATTGTGTTATATACCATGTTTACAGATATATGTGACCCATTAACATCCATATAAAGTGGCTTTGCTGTGTCATGACAGCACATATAATTGAACATTGTTTGATTATATATTACATGTTACTTGTTAGACGCTTTTATCCAAAGCGATTTACATACTCAGTACTGTGGGCAATCCACACAGGAGCAATGTGGGGTGAAGTGTCTCAGGGACACGACGACATGCTGACTGCAGTGGGGTTTGAACCTGATCCGAACTCCAACGCACAACCACTGCGCCACACGCCTCCTATAATGTTTAATTTGAGATGCAAAATCTTACTTCATATTTCAAATGTTGTTTTTAGTCCACAATGGATCTTTATTGTTCCAAAACCTCCTGTAATCTCGACACATTTGACCTATTATGCAATACAAGCAGCTGCTTATATGTAGTTCTCACTCCCAACCCGTCACATATTAACGGTCGGTCAGGGCCCCTCCCCATCACCGTATTACGCACATGGTACCCCTTGAGCGTCAGTTTTCAACGGGCAGGGCGTCGCATAGACCTTCATAGACCTCCCATAGCGTTGATATGATAACTTTATTAAAGAAAAATCTTAAAATGTCCTCAAACTAACACAGAATGGCTGATCTTATTTTTTGCAGGTTAAATGTACATGTATTTACTGGCTGATTGTATTCAAGCACACAGAGGAACAGACAGCAATGTCAATGCCACGCACACGCACACACACACACACACACACACACACACACACACACACACACACACACACACACACACACACACACACACACACACACACACACACACACACACACACACACACACACACACACACACACACACAGACACGCACACACACTCTCTCCCCCACACACACACACACACACACACACACACACACACACACACACACACACACACACACACACACACACACACACACACACACACACACACACACACACACACACACACACACACACACACACACACACAGACACGCACACACACTCTCTCCCCCACACACACACACACACACACACACACACACACACACACACACACACACACACACACACACACACACACACACACACACACACACACACACACACACACACACACACACACACACACACACACACACACACAGACACGCACACACACTCTCTCCCCCACACACACACACACACACACACACACACACACACACACACACACACACACACACACACACACACACACACACACACACACACACACACACACACACACACACACACACACACACACACATCAGAAGGACCTTTGATGACAACTTGTGTCATCAGTAATCGAATCATCACTCCTGATCTGAAGCCTTAGAAGCAGATTACACACACACACACACACACACACACACACACACACACACACACACACACACACACACACACACACACACACACATCAGAAGGACCTTTGATGACGACTTGTGTCATCAGTAATCGAATCATCACTCCTGATCTGAAGCCTTAGAAGCAGATTACACACACACACACACACACACACACACACACACACACACACACACACACACACACACACACACACACACACACACACACACACACACACACACACACACACATCATCTGTTTCTAATCAAATCTCTCCTCGTCATATCAGCAGTTTATCTCCTGCTCTGATGCTGCTGATCCAAGAGCAAACAGACATATAAGTCCTGCAGGAAAACACACCTTCTGCAGGGATCAGAGGAGGAGAATGTTCTGGAGGAAAAGACGTGTATGCCTGATATAAAAACAGCTCAAACACCTGCAGGCCAGAGCATGTGCACGATATGGAGCCATGCAGGTGTCATTGATTGAAACTGCAATATGGACCAGTGCAATATCCAGATTGCAGTATTTGGTAAAGGCAAGCTATGTGATAAGATCTGAATGAAAGTATTATGGAGCTGCAGTTAAGTCCCGCACTTCCACAGACTTAATAACAAATCCTTGTTTGTTACAAACTATTAAAAAACTGGACCTGGATGTCACGTATGGTTATTATATCATACATTATAATGTCTTACAAAATCCCCTTTCTTCCCTTGCATTTGTTTTATTTGTAAATATAAATCTTGTTGCACATTTCCTCTCCACACTACCTCTCTTAAAGGTCCCATGTCATGCTTTTCCGGTTATTACCCGTCCCCTTGTTGTTATGAAGGTTTTTATGCATGTAAATGGTGTGCAGAGTCAAAACCCTCAAAGTACACCATGTAGCGAGTAAAACTCTAACACAGAAAATACCTCCCCAAAACGCCTCGTTGGAGATACGTCACTGTCCATTTGATTCTTCCGGGTACATCATGATGTCATGTCGTCCCCGGAACGAAATGGACCAATCCGTGGAGCCGTTACGTTACGTCCCCGCTGATTGGTCCAAATTGACCAATCCACGGACTTCCTCACACACTCAGTGCAGCTCTGCTGATCTCTCCTCCCTGGCTGCAGGCTGATAACAGACAGTTGGGATCAAGGTGAAATTCTCTCTGCAGACCCATTCTCACAGCGTTTATCAACCTTTTTCTTACTCAATATCAAGCACACTTATTGTTTTTACTTCGGCTGTGACTTTGTGTGCTCAGTTTGAGTTTGGCTGTGTTTCGCTGTGTATCGCTAAACAAGGAAATCACACCTCCACGGAGCTCAGCGCGATTCACAACGTCCCGACTGGTCCCGACCAATCAGAGCACACTGGGCTCACTGGGAGGGGGGGGCAAGAGCTGCAACGAGCCGTTTAGTGGAGAGAGTGAATACACATACTTTACAGAGATGCTGTGAGAAACCAATGTGAGTTTGGAAAATTGCACAGTATAATTCTATTCTAGTAGACCTCAACAATGGAATTATGATCAGTGGAAATGGCCATGACATGGGACCTTTAAATCAGCACAGCTCTCCACTTTAAGTATATAGTATTTGTCATGTAAATATTGGAAGGGAAAAGAGACTATAAGAGGAGAGGTGAAAGGATAATGGGCTTTTTATAACAAATATAATATCAAGTAGGAGCATCCAAGCTAAATGTACTTAAGGGTGGGGTAGGTAAGTTTGAGAAACCGGCTCGAGATACACTTGTTGTTATATTCCATGGAATGCTCTTAACATCCGATAGCAATGAATATCTGAAGTGCTTTGACAACAAATCCATAAAAACATATCATCTGTGGAAGCCGTGGCGCTGTAAAAAGCTCGACCAATCATCTGAGCCGGCTAAAGTAACTGGATGGCCTACCTGCCTGTCAGCCTTCCATCTGTGCACAAACTTATCTCGTGCCCTCATTGGTCATGTGCGCGTCCGTGTGTGTTGGGGGAGGGGCTCTGTGAGGAAGGGGCAGATTTTCTCCGGTTGTGTATTTTCAAATTCTAGCACACTCGAGCCGGTTTCTCCGAAATTACCTACCCCACCTTTAAAGTATGTCAATTAAAATGTAATGTGCGTTTAAATCTACGTAAAGGAAAAGTATTTAATGTGTCCCGAATGACAGCTGATTTGAAGAGGATTAAGAAATACTTTATTAAATTAATAAATACTACACTATTTGGTGTATCATAAATATTCAAAATCATATTTTGGTGGAGTAACTAAATCTGTCTGACAAATGTCGTGCAGATAAAAGTCAACGTAGAAGTAGCAGAAAATGGAAATACTCAAGGACCTCAAATGTACTTATGTGCAGTACTTAATGAAGTACATGTACTTAATGAAGTATATGTACTCAGTCTAATAAGTCAGTATTCAGACATACTTCCTTTGCAGCTCACTAACCATTATTTCATCAGCAGTTAATCGACCAATCATCTCTCTGATTAACCCCTTCAGTCTTTGGACTCTGCAGAGGCTCCTTTAAAACCAGGTCAGACGAAATCAGGAGTCAACGAGAAGTGGAGGAAAAAAACGATTTACTTGAAAACAAAAAAACATCGCTGAACAAATCAAGTCTGCTGTTGAAGATAGATCAAATCTGTCTTTTATTTATCATCTTTTTTCTAACAAATACAAAAGGAAAAGTGATTCTGGATGAGAAAGGAAAATACAAACAAGACTTATTTTATAACAGGGCAGAAGGTGTGTTTTCCTGCAGGACTTTATGTCTGTTTGCTCTTGGATCAGCAGCATCAGAGCAGGAGATAAACTGCTGAATGACGAGGAGAGATTTGATTAGAAACAGATGGTGTGTGTGTGTGTGTGTGTGTGTGTGTGTGTGTGTGTGTGTGTGTGTGTGTGTGTGTGTGTGTGTGTGTGTGTGTGTGTGTGTGTGTGTTTGTAATTGCAAAAGTGTTTAAGTGAATTCTCCTCTTTGTTGTCCATAACCAGAGCACTTTTGAGCGACCTACTTCTTGATCTGTGTGCGTTAATACAAACAACCATACACACACACACACACACACACACACACACACACACACACACACACACACACACACACACACACACACACACACACACACACACACACACACACACACACACACACACACACACACACACAAGCCAGGTTAAACGAGGCACAGCGCTGCATAGAATCAGACACTTTGTGTGCTTACTCACCAGGTGTGTGTGTGTGTGTGTGTGTGTGTGTGTGTGTGTGTGTGTGTGTGTGTGTGTGTGTGTGTGTGTGTGTGTGTGTGTCGCTCGGAGGAAGAAGTAAAGACTTCGTGCAAAGAGAACAACGCTCTGACTTTCTAAAGGTCACTCTGCTCTGTAACCCCTGTGTGTGTGTGTGTGTGTGTGTGTGTGTGTGTGTGTGTGTGTGTGTGTGTGTGTGTGTGTGTGTGTGTGTGTGTGTGTGTGTGTCTCTGTGTGTGTGTGTGTGTGTGTGTGTGTGTGTGTGTGTGTGTGTGTGTGTGTGTGTGTGTGTGTGTGTGTGTGTGTGTGTGTGTGTGTGTGTGTGTGTGTGTGTGTGTGTGTGTGTGATGCAGACCTGTCTCTCTTTGATCTCAGCAGGTCTGCTCCTCATCCAGATGAAGACGGATACCACTCATCCTGTTTCAGTGAATCTTTTCTGAACATCTTGTCGTAACACTTTAATTCAATTTAAGAAGGTATCCACTTCTTTATTTCTCTAAATATCCCACGTGTATTTAAATACTTGGTAGTATGTGTGTCTATTACGATGTATTCTACCTCCTTATTCACATGCGTGTGTATTCTATATATAATTCTACGGTCAATATGTTTATATTTACTGTCGATGCCAAGAGGCTTTTACTTATAATAGAGTATTTTTAATCTGTATTGTAACTTAAATACAACCTGTAGCCGCCAAAATCATAACGAAATAAAACTGAACCCAAAATATAACTGCCGCTGAGGCACCAGAAAGCGAATCGTACGCAGGAATGATCCAAGTCCAGAGAAGACGGTAGTTTCGTACGTTTATTTGATGATCCAATATCATCCAAAGTACAATAATAACACACTTGAATAGAAACAGAAACAGAAAGAAAATAAATGTTTAACTATTAAATAATACTGTATAAAGCAGTATATAGCTCCAACACAACCTAACCCAAAGATGCCTTCAAAATAATAATAATAATACTTTAAAGGCTCCATGTCATGGCCATTTCTACTGATCATTGTTGAGGTCTTCTAGAATAGATTCACATTGTTCAATGTTCCAAACTCACATTGGTTTCTCACAGCATCTCTGGATAGTCTGTGTATTCACTCTCTGTCCTAAACGGCTTGTTGGAGCTCCTGCCCCCCCCCCTCCCTGTGAGCCCAGTGGCCGTCTGCGAGACAGCGAGACACAGCGAAACCCAGCCCGAAACACACACACACACCCGCAGCCTGGCTGGGAGTTTGTGTGTGTGCTCAGGCTGAGTTACGCTGTGTCTCTGTGTCTCGCCGACCCCAGTGAGCCAGCTCACAGTGTCCCGCTCCTCGCAGCAGCGAGATTCGCAACGTCCTGCTGAGTGTGTGTGTGTGTGTGTGTGTGAGAGTCAGCGGATTGGTCCAAACGTAACTATACCCAACTACGTCACTGTACCCAGGAAGAAAACAATGGAAACAGAGAAATGTCCAACGAGGCGTTCTGGGGCAGCACAGACAGGTCTTCTCTGTGTTAGAGTTTTACTC
Source organism: Pogonophryne albipinna (assembly GCA_028583405.1). NCBI lineage: Eukaryota > Metazoa > Chordata > Actinopteri > Perciformes > Artedidraconidae > Pogonophryne > Pogonophryne albipinna. The sequence goes on from CM053248.1 coordinate 40,923,097, forward strand.
GCTACAGGGTGCACTTTGAGGGTTTGTGGCTCTGCAGACCGTTCACATGCAGAAAAACCTTCATAACACAAGGGGACGGGTAAGAACCAGAAAAGCATGACATGGGACCTTTAAGTAACTCTTAACTTAGAGCTTCTTCCACCAGTGTTTGAACCCAAAAGTCCACGGTTGACTTCTTCACTTTCGCTCGCAACCTCAAATCATTTTGAGTAAAACACTTGGCAACAAAGCGTGATCTTTTCCAAAACGAGTAGTTTGTTTGAATTCACAACATTTACACATTTGAAACTGCAACTGTGCCCAAAGATCCTTCAAAGATAATAAGCAACTTGAACTAACTTAAATATGAATACACTTGAAAAGAAACAAAAACAGCAAGAAAATACATGTTTAACTATAAAATAATACTGTAGAAAGCAGCATATAGCTCCAACACGACCTACGAGCTTCTTCCACCAGTGTTTGAACCCACAAGTCCACCGTTGACTTCTTCACTTTTGCAACTGAATTAAAAACACTTGGCAACAAAGCGTGATCTTTTCCAAAAAAAAACGAGTACATATCTGAAACTGCAACTGTGCCCTGCTTTACTCCTCCTCCCTGAAGTGTGTGTACCTTTAATACTGCCACTACATCATGCTCACACATCCCCATCTCACTACTGGTGAAAGGCCAAGAGCCATGACAATATGTCTCTATAAGTTAAACAAACAAGGTGTGTTTATGGCCAATTAGCAGCAGGTGGCCTCCGTGCATGCACGTAGAAAAGAGACAAGGTGAATCTTTTTGTATTTGTTCAAATGTCAACCATGTTTCTGCAGAATAGCTCACTCACTTATTAGGTAACGCCACTTCATAACCGGTCAACAAAACATAAATGGGTCAAGTGATGAAGTGATGAAGTGAAATGAAAACAGACCTATCGACCTAGAAATGCAGGAAGTGCAGTGCATTGGTAAAGCTCTCAGGTTCTACTCTGCAGTGTTCGTCACCGCTTTAATATCTCTCCCTGAGTAACTGTGGCTGTGCGTTACCTCGGCTCTCTGGATAAGGCAAGGCAAGTTTATTTATATACCACCTTTCAACACAAGGCAAATCAAAGTGCTTTACAACAATGAAAGACATTAAAGGTGGGGTAGGTCATTTTGGAGAAACCAACTCGAGTGCGCTAGAATTTGAAAATACACAACCGGAACAAATCTGCTACTTCCTTCCAGAGCCCCTCCCCCAACACACACGAACGCGCACATGACCAAT
>CM053248.1:40929353-40939353 GCA_028583405.1 Pogonophryne albipinna
CCAGCTGATGTTCAGGTGTATATCAGTATGTAGTGTCTCCATGCTTTAATGTTCAAAAAGCTCTTTATTGTTCTCATACTGCCTGTGCTGCAACACTTCTTTTCACCCTCTGTCTGAAACCAGAGCCCAGTCTGCTCTGATTGGTTAGCTAGCCGGCTCAGTTGTGATTGGTCAACCTCTTACAGTAGAAATGTCCCTTCCCTATGTATTTGTGTCTAACTGAGTTGAGTACACCAACATTAATGATATGTTATTGGTTGATTTAAAGATGGTACACCTCAACACTGTATATACAAGTGCGTATGAATATGTACTCCTGTGCAGTCTGTGGTGATGTGTTCTCCTTCAGTCATATTGATGTGGGAGTGTTCAGAACGTCTTCAGATTCAGCAAGGTTTATGGTTTTGGTTACTTTTGGCCAAACGTGGAGTCCCTGTGGTGCAAACAGGTGTGATGTATAACTCCTGGTGATTTCAGTCAAACATCAGATACAGGTCTTTGATGCATGTCCTTTATTATGTGATGTTCTTCTCAGATATAGTGCACATGTGTTTTTATGGTATGTATTTCATTCTTTCTAAATTAACTTTGTTCCATCTTTTTGTTTTATGTATTTTCTGCACTTGCGTTCCTTTCCCCTAGTGTGATGCATCACCAGAGCAAACTCATTGAAGTTGAAAAGATACTTGACAATAAACTGGATTCTGATGTGATGAATTTCAATTTCTAATCTAATCTGAAGATGCTTGTGGATTTTGCATCTTTTGTTATCAATGCAAACATTTGGGATTTGATCATCAGTTTTAAAGCAATGAAACTTGTTCCTGGAAGCTGACAGATTGATATTATGTGATGCTCTATAAACATGGCAGGGTGTCTTGAGTGTGAAAACTTCAACAACACATAACACAGTTAGAGAAGGAATGAGAAACAATACAAAAGGAGTTTTAGTTTATGTTTTTTTTTATTATATTGCAAATATTTACAATAAATATACATTCACTATTTAAAAAAATAGCTCAGATTGCAACGAAACATTCAAGTTTACTTAGCCGTTATAAAATACATGATAAGATGTAAACAACATTATTTCTCCGTCTCCAAAAACACCCCTGAGCCAAGATTCTCCTCTCTGGCATCTGTACAAGGCATGACGTCAACAAAACACGAGTCTCACGAGGTGAAGCCACGTCACACATTGGGCTCTGATTGACAGAACAAGAAATGTCTCATGGACAGTGTTTGTGTTCATTTGTGTGGGCAGTTAAAGCAGACTGTCCAGTTGAAGTCCCTGGAGACGGCGCTGCGTCATTACGCACGGCCACCCTGGCGTCTCCACACCTCACGTGTCAGTGTGAGCGCGCACACACACGGCTCCTTCTCCTTTCAAAATATCTGTGTCAAAAGTGTGTGTCTTCACATCTCTTAACTGATCACACACCGCTCTTTTTCCTTGCCCTGTCCGCCTCCTATCGCCTTCTCTTTAATGTACATGAGGTCACTGTGCACGCTGGGTCTGCGCGCGCACGGGTTGACCATCCCAAAAGCTTCTCCAGCGTCCTTCATCTTCTTGTTTTTAAGTGACTTGCTGCGCAGAATGTCGCAATACTGCACGGACACTTTCCGGTGCAGATCGGGGCTCATTTCGTGAGGTAGTTTGGCCAAAGTGAACAGAGTCTGGAACATCTTATCCACGTTCTCGTTGCGCTTGGCTGAGATCTCGAAGTATGCACACTTATCGTCCCCGGCCACCAGCTGCTCGATCTCCTCCTGCTGCACCTCCCGGTAAAAATCCCGGTCTCCTTTGTTCCCGCAGATCACCAGGGGCACGTCGATGTTCTCCTTGATTTTGTTCTTCAGGCATGACTTGGTCTCAAAGATCTGCTTCTTGAGCCGCTGAACCTCCTGGAAGGAGTCGCGGTTGTCCAGGCTGAAGACAAGGATGAACACATCACCTGGAGGAAGAAAAAGGGATGCTTTGGTTAAAAATATGCAACGTTTTTTTAAACATTCAAAGGCTTTACTGTCATATGCATGTAGCTACAGTGTATGGCAAGTGTTCTCTCTTTCCTGTAGTGTGTTTAAAGTTGTTGTGCATGTAAAATGACTAAAGGAAAGGCTACAATCCCTGAAATGATAAGTCCTAAGCTCCTCAAACAATGCACCATATTATAACTAAGAAATAATACAAATAGTGCAACAAACAACAGAACAGAAACTAAATGTGTGATTTAAAACCCTAGAATATAACATGTAGTCGTGCACGCTGCATGCACTCATTGCACAGAGATCTCATGTCTGCAGCATTTCACATGTACTCAACATTTCTTTCTTATTTCTTCATGCAAACCCAGAGTGAGATATTTACCTGTGAGTATGGATAGTCTCCTCATGGCGGGGAAAGGATGGTTCCCGGATGTATCCAGTATGTCCAGCTGGTAAACGTCCCCCTTGATGCTGTACAGTTTCCTGTGAAAGTCCTCGATGGTCGGGGTGTACTGCTCGTCAAACTTGGCGTTCAGGAAACGGGACACGATGGCCGTTTTCCCAACTTTGGTGGATCCCAAAATCACCATCCTGTAGCAGTTCTTTGCTGGGATGTCAAAGTCGCTCTCAGACGGAGACATTTTCTTAATCATGGTTGGTTGCTTTTTCCCGTGGATAGTGTGCGTAAAAAGGCAGAAGAGCGTTGCTTTGGATGCTCTTGGATGCTCTGCTGAGTGTTTCTGTCTTTCTCCTGACTGGAGCCCTGTATTTAAACTATTTTCCAGGCTCCTCCCCCTTGTCTACGTCACAGCTCAGCTTCATTCAGTGGCTGGGAAAAGCGGACCAATCTCACACTGGTGCGTCAGTGTGTTATTTCGAACGAAGGCAGGACGGGCCCACTGGGAAACATTGACCTGTAGAGTGGCCGAACACAGGGCGTTTTGTAACTCTGAAGGAGGCAGGGTGCCCATACAAGCTAAATAATAACTACCACGGAAGTTTACCAAGTCAATTATTAATGCTTCTTCCGGTATTTAGCCATATTTGGGACACTGTGTTTAGACTTTTGGACATTTTCTACAGAATACAAAACCTCGACAGCGGATGTGAGTTCTGCCTGAGTAAACACATAGGTTTCCAGATAGTTTAAACCAAAAAACAAGCAGTACTGAACACTGTTGTCAGTGTATTCTCATGCATTAAAAATGACAACATATGCAACAATAATACACCCAAAAAACATACTTGCACTTTAAGAAATACCACCGTTTTGTGTCCTCCACAAATGCATGCAAAGTCAGAATATTTAGTGTATACATTTGTATTTATTCACATCCTCAGTGAGTGCTGCAGCTTCATTTCAACACAGGAGCGCTGAGAGGCTGCAGTTATTGAATTGACCAATAGGGGGCACTCAGTGCAACTCTATCCCTATGAATGGCACGACTTGTAAGAGGAAAAAAATACCTATTATATATATTGTGTGTGTGTGTGTGTGTGTGTGTGTGTGTGTGTGTGTGTGTGTGTGTGTGTGTGTGTGTTTGTGTGTGTTCAGAATAATAACAGCTTCAATGTATTTGTTTAGTGGACTGCCTTCAGGAAATGGTGTTATCACAAATTAAAAAAGGAATGACAATTGCCATGCTAATTGCCATATGTAATTATCAGCCGTTATTACTACAGTAAAATATTTGTATGCAGTTCCAGAAAAAGCTGTTTCATTATTTTCACTGTAGCGCTTCACACAACTGAAGTAGTTCCTATGAAGAGGAAGAGGAGGAGGAGGAGGAGGCTGTTGCCGGGTGAAACTAGGCAGGAGAAGAGCTGATTCAGACGTATTGATTCATTGATTCAATAATGTTTGCAGCTTCAATGTGGCTCATTCAGTCTGGTGTGCAAATAGTGAGAGTAGGATCTGTCCAGCAGTGATAGTGCCAAGGTTACATGAGAAGCACCTGAATGAGCACCTAAGCTGAGGTTGGAAGGTTGTTGTATGGATAGCAGCAAAAAAAATATGACAAAGTGCAATGAAAATATACTTTAGCAAATAAACCATGCAGAAAACATCCTGAGAGATGAGGGCAGGAAAACACATGAGATCTGAGTAGATGTTAACCTTCCTCATGTAAATACATTGCATAAACATAAAGGCAATATTTACATCATGTTTCTATGTATTTTTTGTGTGTTTGACTATAGGCCATTAATTAGTTTGTTTCCTTTCCCATTTGAAGCTTAGAGATTGGCATTTTGCCCTTGGAAAATATCTTTTTTTGGAACCAGAAGTGACACAAGATGCTTAACAAGACATGCAATGCAACAAAAATATACTTTCACGAACTGAAAACAAAAACTGTGAAAGGGATCCGAGCGAGTTTGTGTACAGCGAGAAGAGGAGGGGACCAAGGACAGAGCCCTGAGGGACCCCTGTAGTTAATTGACAAGGGTCGGACTCGGACCCTCTCCAAGTTACCCTGTAGGTGCGGTCTTTGAGGTATGAGGTGAGGAGGGAAAGTGCAGAGCCTGAAACTCCAAGTTCTTGGAGAGTGTGAAGGAGGATCTGATGGTTCACCGTGTCGAATGCAGCAGACAGGTCCAACAGGATGATGACAGAGGAGAGGGATGCTGCTTTGGCCGTGTGCAGTTCCTCAGTGACAGCAAGGAGAGCAGTTTCTGTGGAGTGACCTGCCTTGAAACCAGACTGGTGCGGATCCAGAAGGTTGTTCTGATGGAGATAACAGGAGAGTTGTTTAAAGACAGCGCGTTCAAGTGTTTTAGACAGGAACGGGAGTAGAGAGACAGGCCTGTAGTTTATAACATCAGACGGGTTGAGAGTGGGTTTCTTTAGGAGAGGGTTTACTCTTGCCTCCTTGAGACTGTTTGGAAAGTGACCAGAAGTTAGAGAAGTGTTGATGAAATGGGTGAGAAACGGTAGAATATCAGGAGCGATAGTCTGAAGGAGGTTTGAGGGGATAGGGTCCAGAGGACAGGTGGTAGGACGGGCAGAGGTAATGAGGGTAAGAACCTCACTTGGAGAGAGAGGGGAGAAGGAGGTTAGTGTGTGGGTGAAGGGGGGTCTGGTGACCCAGCGGTGAGTAAAGGTGAGATAAGATAAGATGTACTTTATTGATCCCAAATTGGGAAATGTTTGCGTTGCAGCAGCGTAAAAAACAACAAAACAAAACAAGGCACATAAGTAGAATTAAAGAGTAGAAATATACAATACTAGAATTTAAACATCTCAAAATACAATTAAATTAAGATCTCTTGTCGTAGAATTTAAAAATGTTGCAATAGTTGAATGAAGTCCTGAATGAACCAACCCTTAATGGATGAAAAGAAGCATTAATTTGCCCCTTTTTTTCTTCTTAATCTGGACATTTGTTCAGAATGTGTGCTAAACTTGGATAGAAACGTGTTTATATAACGCTATTTTACCATAAAAGGAACCTTAATTTACAAAATGACCATCATGCTGTACTGGAGAACACTTTAATCTGATGATTAAGACCATTAACTTATGAGGAACATGTTTACTGGGGTGATGAATCAATTGAAAAGTAAGACGTTTTTGTTCATATACTTCTATACAATCAGAAAAGGGAAATATGGGAACAAATTAAATATCCACTCAAGAAATGCATTCTTTTTGTCCAGCTTTGAGTAACCTGTGATCACTTGCTTTACACTCACCATGACAAAACTCCCCATGTGAATGTGACCCCACACCGTTCAGAGAACAGTGAGTGTATTGTGTGTGTGTGTGTGTGTGTGTCACAGAGTCAGTGAACGGGTCCTCGGCTCTTTGCATCCTCATGATGTTTCTGTTTCCTCTGAGGCGGCATGCTAACACAACAACATCCACACACTGTCCCATGACTCAGTCACCTATTTCATGTGTTGCTTAACAGGTCTTGTAAGTGTGTGTGTGTGTGTGTGTGTGTGTGTCTTGGGGAGCTAAAAGAGTGAGATGTTGTTATTCTAGTGTGTAAGAGTGCGACATGGCTGGTTGGTCAACTGTTCGTTGGTATGATTCATGCCTGAAAGAGGCCATAGTTGTACTCTCTGTTGACTTATTTGGACTATTATGAGAAGTGTTGCCCGAGTGGCTGGACCCTACTCTCCTCCATAAGTAGGTCTAAAAGGACCTGTATTCGAATAATATGTGTTTTTATGCCATTGTTGTCATTTTAGTTAAGAAAAATCACCTGTATAATATTTAGTATTATACTTTGGTTAACACTAGAAATATTTTACATCTTATTTCTTCACTATTTATAATTTTAGACATTTTTTTTACATTTTGAAAAAAAAAGTTTGGAACATATCGATGCAAAGATCTCCGCTATTCTGAGACCCTCACAGTATTCCAGTCCCTTTTCAAGACTCATCTCTTCTCCTCTTGTCTACTCATAGCCCACCCCCCATCAATCCATGCCGGTTGATCAAGGTTGATACTAGTCCTATACCCCCCACCCTAACCTTCGCTTATATTGTAAAGCGATTTTGAGTCCTTGAAAAGCCCTATACAAATATAATGTATTATTATACTGACAGGTATCAGATCTTGCTGTGTAAAATAATCTTCCTGAGGTGTCACTTGTGATGTAGTCTGTGTGTCCTACAATGTATTCCTGACAGCAACAGGTGATAAGAATCAAAGGTTCCCATAGGAAATGCATGCGGGTCATTTTTGACCCACTTATGGAAGCTTGGGGTAGAAATACAAAAACTACAATTTCTTAAAATGTTTATTTAAAATGTGAATGGCATGATATCCAAAACATGTTTTTTGAGGAATAGCTGGAATATGAAATGATAAAAAAATGCAATTACAAAGATACTTCAAGAAAACCACCTCACCGGGTCAAAAAAGACCCACTTATGCATCTAAGGGTTATTACCTCTACATAAACAATCTGTCCAATTCAAATGATCCTCTAAGTTAGTGCTTCTCAAAGTGTGGTCCGCGGACCACTGGTGGTCCGTGAGCGCCCCCAAGTGGTCCGTGAGTATATTGGTAAAATTTCACATTTGAAAGAAATACATTTATTTAAGTTTTTCGCACTCTCGCGGGAATATCTCCGCAATGGAACGAGCTTAAGTTTCACTTTCGATTGCATGAAATAGCCCAGATAAACACCTTCATCACACATGTTGCCACTTGTTTGTACCATTTTCAGGCAATTTGTAAAAAACGATGTGTTTTTGGATATTTGTGGAGTTAGGTGGTCCGCGAGTGTTTTTTTATTGGTTAGGTGGTCCTTGGTATGACAAAGTTTGAGAAACACTGCTCTAAGTCTTCAAAATCGGTCCAAAATGTATACAAATTAGCCAGCAGAGTACAACTATTGACATGTTCTGGTTAAAGCCGCCATATCTGATCCTGAAAATGTCAGAAATTGATTCAGCACCCTCAATTACCGCCAACATTTTCCAAATGGGCCAAGTCATTTTGTAACTATTGTCCCCAGGCTGTAATGGCCAGAGTTGTTCACTCTAAAGTGCACACCTCCGCGTTTTACCTGAAATGTTTTTAATGCTTTTCCATTAAAGTAGTCGAGTGAGACTTTCTAATACCACACTTACCTGAGACCTCCATTGACATGACCTGCAAGGTACAATCCATATTTCTTTGTATCATGGCCTACATTTGAGAATCTAGGTCACTGGGTGTTTCTCAAACGCGAGGATGCTGGCTTGGTAGTCGCGTACTTCCAAGTCACTTCCTTCAGAAACGAAGCAAGTATACTTCCAAGCCACGGCTTCGGAAAACGAAGAAGAATGGAACAGGCTAACAAGTGTGCCACTCTCTCTAACGGTTTCAACATAAACTGTACCGAAAATAAATACCTCACGATGTCTATCTAATTATGAACTTGCTTTACTTTCACGGAACACATTTTTGGTGAAAACAAACAAATGTAACAAAGTCACACATTTACCAACACATGTTCTACGCCACTACATACTTACATTTCAATGTGCGCTGCGTCCGTTCAGCCATTCTCCGCAAGGGTTTTTGAAATTGGTCCGTGTGCAAAGCATTGTGGGGATTTTAAGGACGCGAAGTCTACCCATGTGCAGCCTCGAAATTTCCCCCAAACCAAGGACGCGGCCTCGGTGGAATTCCAAGTATGCTGGAGATTGGAACAGTCCTTCGGCGGCACTCGATGACGTAGCATCCTTGAAATATTGGCTTGGAAGCCAGTATCCTCGAGATTGAGATACGGATACTGTGTGCATTGGCCATTAGTACATCGTGGAGTCTTTAAACACACGTTAGCACTGCATGCTGCTCTCATATAGAGAACTAGCACTGTGCTTAAATCTCTGATACATTCAAAGAGAGATGAATTATGCACGAGGCTTACTCCAACACTTAAGTGCAGAAAATGTGCATTCGTAACACATGAAGAGAGACCAACACATCCTCTTTATTTAATAACAAATACCCCATCAACATGTGAGAGAATGGTTTGCATAGGTTCACTTTGAAGGTGTTATTGTTATAGCTCCTTCGATATGAAAAGGGTTCATAATTAACATTCAAAAACAGTGTGAAACTTTGAATGACTTACAATACAAACGGCAGTGTTGCAGGATAACTTCTGTTAGGAATTGTAGGACTTTTGTCATTTGTTTGTACATTTAAACAACATGAAGATTTCAGTCACTCAGCACAATCCATAATCATGTAATTGTACGGACAAATATATCTAATCTAGCACAGGTATGCTATTTGTAAGGAAATGCATTGAGAACTAGCATTTTAGGAATGTCAAGAATAGCACCATGCCTGTGAAACATAAAGTCTGCATTAACTAAGTCGAACAAAGAACACAAATAACACAGGAAACGTAACAAACAGCACAGAGGTTACCTTTTTATAATGAAATCACAGGTGTAAGGTTTCACATCATTTATGACTTCATTCCTTTGAGGTGTGCAGGTGAGAGACGCTGGACATCTGCATGATGACCCGTGAAATACCTGACATGAATTATTAAAGTTATTAAAGAGTCCTCTCCTGCTGATGTTCAGGTCTCTACTTTAAAGAGTCCTCTCCTGCTGATGTTCAAGGTCTCTACTTTAAAGAGTCCTCTCCTGCTGATGTTCAGGTGTATATCAGTAGTGTCTCTACTTTAAAGAGTCCTCTCCTGCTGATGTTCAGGTGTAGATCAGTATGTAGTGTCTGGATGTGACCTAACGTAAACAAAATGTGACTTTCTTCTCCGAATTCTGACTGTGGCGCTAATCCTCTTCCGTACGCTTGAATCCTTCATGGTGACAGATTTATGATCAGCTTTGTTTGTCCTTCAGTCCGTCCTCGTGTCAGTCTGTCCGGCCGGATCAGGAGCAGGAAGTGCCGGGTCGTGTGTGTGTGTGTGTGTGTGTGTGTGTGTGTGTGTGTGTGTGTGTGGGTGGGGGGTTGATTATTGAAGTTTACGCCGCTGACTCCTCTCCAGATAGATCTGCTCGGTGAACGGTCTGTAAATACAGCAGAACAAACATTAATGGGACAATAAATCAGAGACTGGGAGGCCGTACCACTCTGTGCCAGGAGCGTGTGTGTGATGAAGCGTGACAGTGTGTGTGTGTGTGTGATAGGAAGGTGACTTGTGTCTCCACTCTGTTGCACATGGATGCACACACTAAACCCTGTGTCAAACCAACAGCTGGACAAGAGAACAGAAGTGTTATTTTATTATGATTATTATTATTCTATGGTTAAAGCCAGGACAAGACTCAGACTCAGACCAGAGGTTGAATAAAAGATATCACAAATATTTGCATTTAAATCCACCCTCACACGGGCAAAAGAGCAAATCAAGACCCCACAAAGGTCAGAACGTCCATCTGAGTTTATTTTAGGGATTTGAAAATAGATATGAATGGAATTTAGATCATGATTTTGTATCAGCTTTCTCAAACACATCTCACTTTGCACCTGAGCTCAAAAACACTTGACATCTTTTTCCATTCACTTTCCCCCCTGCTGCTTTCCCCTGTT
>CM053248.1:40944353-40976853 GCA_028583405.1 Pogonophryne albipinna
CACACACACACACACACACACACACACACACACACACACACACACACACACACACACACACACACACACACACTTACATGAGAGCCAGTCCCAGGTAGTTGGCGGTGCTGCCCCAGTACATTGGGTTCTCTATGACGTTGAAGGGGAAGCAGGTCACCTTCTCCTCCATCAGGATACCAAAATAATCACCTGGAACACACACACACACACACACACACACACACACACACACACACACACACACACACACACACACACACACACACACACACACACACACACACACACACACACACACACACACACACACACACACACACACACACACACACACACACACACACACACACACACACACACACACACACACACACACACACACACACACACAGAGGCTCGTTATCTGCTCATCTGTTAAATGCTCTCCCACAGCCAAGCTTTCTTTCTCCAAGTATTTTTTCTGACATTGGAAACTTTACTTTAATAAGTAAACATGACATGAAGCGCTGCTGGTCCTGTTTTCTGTCAAAGAAAAGCTGTTAATGCCCAATTTGTATAACAATGTCACTTATTTTCGCACTACAGGGGGACAGATTATACAAAAAGCGTTTGGTGTGGATACAAAGCAAGCAGAAACGGACTTTTGCTGACCTCATTTCTGACAGCGTCTACCTGCAACACAAGTCTGAATTGAAAGCAGAGCATAACTTCTGCGTGTATTTCTGCGTCACTGTTGTTGCATTGTGGTTTTAAAATTGGCAGCATGTATTTGCTGCGGAGTAGAGAGTGTTGGAAGAGGTTAGAGAAGTGTTTGTGCGATAAAGAGGGGTTTCGATCATCAGTAAGCTGTGTGTGTCATTTCATTTAGTTTAGATGTGTGTTGTTTCTAACCCTGTGCCATCGCTTTGAATCCTCAGGTCACACTGACTCCAGAAGCTCTTTATAGAGTGAAAGAGACACATCAAATTACAACACACACCCTCAGGCTTTATCCTTCTACAATGTGTGTGTGTGTGTGTGTTTGTTTTTGTTGTGCAGACAGATCATGGTGAGGCGTAACAATCATCCTCACACCCTTAAACACCCATATACACATGGGGCAGCTAATTCAATGCTATACATTATTTCCTGCACTTTATTTTCTTATTATGTTATGTATGAATGCTGAGTGTCTTTTCTGAATGTTTTGATGGCACCTTAAAAAAGGTACACACATCCTTTACTCAAGTAGAAGTACAGATACTCGTGTTTAAAGATACTCTGGTGAAAGTAGAAGTACTGACTAAACTTCTTTACTCAAGTAAAAGTAAAGAGGGCTTTGAAGTGTACTTCAGTAAAAAGTACCCATAACTAGCAGCTGTTTTAAAGAGTACCTGACCTCCCTTTATATTAATAGAACAATAATGTCATTGTTAGCTAATGAATGTTTCCATGCTGAACAACGGCAACATGACAACGTTTCCATTGGTCCCTCTTCTTTAGAGAAGACCAGGAAATGATGGATACACGGATCGTGTTCAAATCAATAGGCACGCAATGACTCTAAAGAATAATGATCACGCCACCAAACACACATTCAGACTAAAGGAACCAGCTGTTTGGGAAATGAGAGAAGTAGAAAGTACAGGTATTTGAGTTCAACATGTAAGAAGTAGAAAGTACAGGTATTTGAGTTCAACATGTAAGAAGTAGAAAGTACAGGTATTTGAGTTCAACATGTAAGAAGTAGAAAGTACAGGTATTTGGGTTCAACATGTAAGAAGTAGAAAGTACAGGTATTTGGGTTCAACATGTAAGAAGTAGAAAGTACAGGTATTTGAGTTCAACATGTAAGAAGTAGAAAGTACAGGTATTTGAGTTCAACATGTAAGAAGTAGAAAGTACAGGTATTTGGGTTCAACATGTAAGAAGTAGAAAGTACAGGTATTTGTGTTCAACATGTAAGAAGTAGAAAGTACAGGTATTTGGGTTCAACATGTAAGAAGTAGAAAGTACAGGTATTTGTGTTCAACATGTAAGAAGTAGAAAGTACAGGTATTCGTGTTCAACATGTAAGAAGTAGAAAGTACAGGTATTCGTGTTCAACATGTAAGAAGTAGAAAGTACAGGTATTTGGGTTCAACATGTAAGAAGTAGAAAGTACAGGTATTTGGGTTCAACATGTAAGAAGTCAAAGTAAAAAGTGGTCAGATAAATAAGTAGTGGAGTAAAGTACTGATACCAAATTTTTGTATTAAGTACAGTAAAAAAGTATTTGTACTCCACTATTTCCCACCTCTGGTATTCAGCAATCAGCTTTATGAATACTGAGGAGAGACTGCATTCTTATCCATGAAACTGTCAGTGTGGCAGAGTACAATTCACCCTCTAGAAATGTGCATCAGTTTTTCAACACTCTTGTTATCTGTTTACTGCCGTCAGAGTTCACATGTTTTGACGATGTGAGAGTGATTCTTATCGGCTGCGTCTCATCACTCACACTGTTGTCCTTGAAGAAAGACTCTGAGAAATGGATTCAAACAGTCCTGCACTAAACGGTCAGAGAATAAAAAAATCCCATCGGAGTCTCTTGTGATTCCTCTGCTTGATCTGCATGCAAAGTGAACACACACACACACACACACACACACACACACACACACACACACACACACACACACACACACACACACACACACACACACACACACACACACACACACACACACACACACACACACACACACACACACACACACACACACACACACACACACACACACACACACACACACACACACACACACACGCCATGTATACATCACTTCAGGGGACATTACATTGACTTACATGCATTTCCTGGAGACGTATCCTAACCTTAACCATAACCAACACATGCCTAACCCTTACCCTTACCCTTACCCTTACCCTTAACCTTACCCTTACCCTAAACCTAACCAAGTCTTCACCCTAAAATTAATAATTCCCCTTATGGGGACCTCCAATTTGTCCCCATAAGGGAGGCGAGTCCCCACACGTGACTGTGTAGACAGATTTAGGTCCCCACAAGTATAGTAATGCTAGGCCACACACACACACACACACACACACACACACACACACACACACACACACACACACACACACACACACACACACACACACACACACACACACACACACACACACACACACACACACACACACACACACACACACACACACACACACACACACACACACACACACACACACACACACACACACAGCCACCCTTCTGTCGACACAGTTGAGGATTAGTTGGCACAGAGTGAAGAAGGTGATGATCTGAGACTGTCTGGATGTTGGTGGTGACTCAAAAACACTCAAAACGGACTGACCTAGAAACCTGATCTTGTCAAATGGTCACATGGTGACACGATGATACTCGTGCCCATTTGATTGGATGCCTGGAAGCACACAATGGCGCAACCAATGAAAACAAACATGGCTGTCCTGGAGGCAGATGCAACGTTTTGCATGTGCTGATTGCGAGGGCATGCAAGTGTTTGTTCACATGAATACGAATGAGCAAATGTGTGTGAAGTCACGTTTCTTACAGCGAGTGTCTGCATGGTTTTCTCACGTATGCGTCACACATGAGCCATGATCCAGAAAATCTAATTATAGTAGTATAAGTAGGGCAGAAATCATAGTTTTTGGTCGCAGTCCTACAAATAAAAATAAACTTTGCGGAAAGAAAACGTCAAAATGTATGATGAATAAGTTTCAAAGTATATATATAAAAACATAACTAAATATTCAGGTCTCAAGATAAGAATTTAACAATATATTATGTAGCTCCTATAATAACACATAAAACAAATACATATACTGGTCATAATACAATTGACTATAACCACAACAAGAGGTTTTTATATTTTAGAAATACATATTATTATTTAACTAACCTAATGACGACCTAATACCCCGCGACCCGGCCACGGATAAGCGGGAGAAGATGGATGGATGGATAACCTAATGAAAGTCAGGGTTAGACCCCACTCACAATGGCATTGGTAACAATCGTGTATATTTACCATGTGGATATTTAAGATAAGCGCGTAAGCATGCTACTAAATGCTGAGAACAAAACACAAACGGAATCCTAAACATTTAAAAATACAAAACTTACTGAACTTAAGTCACTCGAAAAAAGGGTCTTACTAAGAAGATATGACAGTTTACCAAATAAAAATCTAAGCAGTAAAGGCCTAGATTAAGTCCCCAATGGAGGTCATGGATCATACACTTCCCATAATGCAACTGTCTGTGCAACATACATTACGATACGATAATACTTGAATGGTCAGATCCAGCTCCATGTGTAACATCAACAGACACATATCAAGACACAACACATGGAAAACACACATGTAACATAGCAGCAGGATCAGTGAGAGCTGCTCAAAGAGCCTTCAGCGTGCATCTGATCTGTAGCTCTGAGTTCACTGAGAGGACTGACTGGAGCACAAAGGATGCTTCAGGCTGACTTTAGTGAATCTCCATTAGATGGTAGCAGTTCAGATTCTCTGCTCAGAGCATGCTTTGGGTCCCAGATGATGTTGTTGGACAGGTTGGTATGGTCTGTGAGTCAGAAAGTCTCTGACAGTCTTTGAGCAGATTTCTAACAGGTGGAGCAGTTTTGATTTGAAAGCTGTTGACAAACAAACACTTAACATGTGAAAACCACCAGACTTCCCCCTTAATATTTTCCAGTGTGTTTGATACCCACCTAGGAAGGTTCCAGTGAACCCCAGACGCAGGAAGCTTCCCACCACGAGCACCGTGCCCAGAACCATCAGAGCTACACCGACATAAAACACATCCGTCCGCTCCATCAGATCCCAGCGGGCCTGCAGCCTCATCGCCACCGTCATGCTGCAGGAAACACATCACAGCCTTCTTTATTCAAACAGGTACATGCTCTGCTTTTAGTGGTGGTGCTAAGGGGCGTCGACCTGCTGTGACAAATACCTTTACTGTGGATTTAAGGGGCAGAAAACAAGTGAAAAGAGAGAAAAGACGACCAAAAAGAAGTGTGTGTTGAACCAAATACAAGACTGTTATGGGGACCTACTTTAATAAGACTCATGCTGCTCATGACGCATGCTGTTGGCGAGGCATCGTTCTTACAATGAAACACAAATAATTAGAGCAGGGGTGTCAAACTCAAGGCCCGGGGGCCACATTTTCTTGCAATTGTAATGTGTTTATTCAAGATCTGTACCCTATCACAGCCAACTGAAGCACTAGCAGCTCTGCATGAACACAATTCAGGTTTGTTAGCATGGTGACACCTGTAACTTGGTTTCAACCCAAAAAACTAAACAAATATGGGTTTTTTAGAGTTTAATTGGTATTCAAGATAATCTACAATGCTAATACTCTGAGCTTCTGTTCAGCTCCACTCTGAGCCAACCAGTAGAACCAAAGGATCTTCTCTAAACCTAATTGTATGTATTTATATATACAGTCATGCTCTGTACCAGACTTCTAACATCTGCTTTTTCGGTCAGCTGATCAAATAAAGTCTCAATGCATCAAACAAACCTGCAAGTCTGAATCTTTGACGACATGACCAAGCATTTTCTTGTTACGGCTCTCTCTTCCCTTTCCAACTCTGCTGCAATCGCTTCTAATGCATCGTGTGTGTGTGTGTGTGTGTGTGTGTGTGTGTGTGTGTGTGTGTGTGTGTGTCTGTGTCTGTGTCTGTCTGTCTGTCTGTCTGTCTGTCTGTCTGTCTGTCTGTCTGTGTGTGTGTCTGTCTGTCTCTCTGTGTGTGTGTGTGTGTGTGTGTGTGTGTGTGTGTGTGTGTGTCTGTCTGTTTGTCTGTCTGCGTGTGTGTCTATCTGTGTCTGTCTGTCTCTCTGTGTGTGTGTGTGTGTGTGTGTGTGTGTGTGTCTGTGTGTGTGTGTGTGTGTGTGTGTGTGTGTGTGTGTCTGTCTCTGTGTGTGTGTGTGTGTGTGTCTGTCTCTCTGTGTGTGTGTGTGTGTGTGTGTGTGTGTCTGTCTCTGTGTGTGTGTGTGTGTGTGTGTCTGTCTCTGTGTGTGTGTCTGTCTCTGTGTGTGTGTGTGTGTGTGTGTGTGTCTGTTTCTGTGTGTGTGTGTGTGTGTCTGTCTCTGTGTGTGTGTGTGTGTGTATGTCTCTGTGTGTGTCTCTGTGTGTGTCTCTGTGTATGTGTCTGTATCTGTGTGTGTCTCTGTGTGTGTCTCTGTGTGTGTCTGTGTGTGTGTCTGTATCTATGTGTGTCTCTGTGTGTGTCTCTGTGTGTGTGTGTGTCTGTCTGTCTGTCTGTCTGTCTGTCTGTCTGTCTGTCTGTCTGTCTCTGTCTGTGTGTGCAGAGGAGTAGACTACTTGTGAGTGAGTGCTCTTAACTTTCCCCGACTCCACACTCAGATTTCTCCTGCGTGCGTTTGCAGATGATTTGAAGGTCGTGTTGCGTATGAGTAATTTTCATATACTGTAGAAACATTGGCATTTTATTTCTCGCTCTGTAATCCTACAATGAGAGGAGGGAAAGGTTAGTCTGCTGTGAAAGGTGCGTGTGGTTTGAAGTGAACAAGATAGCACTTACAAAGGATGAACATGTATGGAGATGTCACAATCGATGTAAACTCAATGAATGGCACCACTTAAACAGAGTTGGTTCTGATTAAGAGGTATTGAGGAAAAACAGTTTTTGCACATTTTCTTTTAATATTTTGTTACTTTAATCCTTTTTGATAATGACTCATTCCTAAAGTGCAGCTTTAAAGGTCACCTATCATGCTATTTGTATAGCATAGGTCTCAGATATATATAAAAAACATGTCTATGAAGTGTTTTGCTCAAAATACCAAACAGATCACCCGTTCTAGCCATGCCTCATATCCCTCCATTTCACTTCCTGTTTCAAAAGTGCTGATTTTGGGGATAAAGCTTTAAAAAAAAAAAAGATTGATAAAAAAAAAAGGAGGGGGCTGAGCTCATGCGGGACCGGCAGCTACTGTCTAAACCAGGGGTGTCAAACTCAAGGCCCGGGGGCCAAATCCGGCCCGTGACTTCATTTTCTGTGGCCCCACAAGAGCTTGCAAAGAATATAATATGTTTATTATTCGGTTACATGACGATTTACAGAAGCACGTTGCCCATAAACTACATGTCCCACAATGCATCTCAAATTTGCCTTTTTTCAGAATCTGACTTTTTTTTCAAAATGTTACTTTTTTCTTCAAAATATAACTTGTTTTTAACTTTTAAATCATTTTGTGACATTCTCACTGAAGAGACTTGCAATTATTTGCCCTAAGCTTCTGCTTTCAGACGTAGTTAATTATGAAGTTATTACCCTATCCGATAATAATCCAATGCAGAGGCAATAATGTAATATAATACATTATTTTATATATATTAAATATTTATATATGTATTTTTATATAGTCTTATATTTAAAACTGGCCCTTTGAGTGCAACCATGATGCTGATGTGGCCCGAGATGAAATTGAGTTTGACCCCCCTGCTCTAAACTAAATGCTGCCGTGATGAAACGCCATATCATGGATTATCAAGGATTCTCTCTGAAACAGTTTGGAGCTCAAAGGCTTTCTCTCTTGCCGGTTATACCACAAGGTGAGTTCCTTTTTACTTCCTGCTTCTTCACACACATGCTCTCCAGTACAGGTTAGCTCTGAGTGTTAGCGATGCTAATGTAAACACCGACCATATTACGTCCAAAACAGTCGGGCATTGTTTCTGATAGCAACGTTTCTGATTGGGCCGTGGGTCCACATTTCAGATATTACGTCATATCGGACGCAAATCTGGATCAGCTCCGTTGTTCCCCGTTTTTAGAGATTTGGGTACGGAGGAAAAGAGAGAGGGTTTTATTTTCTGACGCTGCGTGAGTTCCCCGACACACCGGGGACACATGTTGATGTATAACAGACATCAAAACGTGCATTTTGCATGATAGGTCCCCTTTAAGATCTACTAGAAAATTCACCCACAGATTGGACGATCACTGTTTCTGCCCAAGTCACACAGACACATTTATACATATGCACACAGTCGATATATACAAAATAACAGTCACTTCACAATCTGCGAAAAGTGTACATTTAGTGCAAAACTGTCTATAGCAGCGTAATATAATAATAATAATAGATTCAATATGTATAGCGCTTTTTACGGGACCCAAGGCCGCTTTACATGGTGAACAAACAAACAAACAAAAGATTAAAAAAATATGCTCCAGAATCAAAAGTAGGTTTTGGGTTAATAAGATAAATGTGGGTTAGGGGGTCTGTGATGTGAGTCTGGTGGCTGAGCCTTTGTCACATCAAACAGGAAGTCTAATGTCATTCTGCTTGTTGCCCCCCCTGCGTCACAAAGGGCGACCGCTGAGCTCTGTGTGTGTGTGTGTGTGTGTGTGTGTGTGTGTGTGTGTGTGTGTGTGTGTGTGTGTGTGTGTGTGTGTGTATGTGTGTGTGTGGAGGTCTGGGAGGGGACACCGCTGGGACTGGGATTGGAAAGGAGATGGAAAAGGGGTTAGGAGGACGAGAAGTCGACGGGGTTTTTTTGTGTGAAAGGCTTTGAGGTCTGAATCTACTGTTATGACTGATGACGGGTCAATGATCACGTAAAAGCACTCTCTAGCTACGAGAAATAAAACATATATGAGATAAGATAAGACAGGAATAAATACATCCTGAAGGAAATTGTTGAGTCAGAGTTACAAAAATACAATAAAGACAGTAGCATAATAATAAAACTGTACTAACAGTGCCGTAAAAAGAGCAATGAAGTAACACACTGTAGACGGTCACATAATTAATGTCAATATTAACAGTATTATATTTAGTAGTGCAAAAACCATAGTGGTAATTGCACGTTATTTATCAGAACATAATTAAATAATAGTGATAATAGTATTGCACATGTTACATAGTGTTTTGTAATGATGGTATTTATTTATGTATTTAGGAAACTAGAACAATGACCATTGATGTCATCGAACATGTTATTTTACACATTTTTCTTTGTATTTTAAATTATTTCTGGCAATTATTATATATTTGTCACACTGTCATTCATGTCCGCTGATCTGTAAAGCCCCCTGAGACAAATGTGTTTAGTGAAATTGTTTTATTTTTAATTAGATTTATTCCTGAATCCATGAGTTGATTCCTGTGAAAAAAGTTTTCTAGTAAAAGACCGAATCATCAGAAAGTGATGTCTTTCAGAGAAATGCATGAAAAAGGACTTTTTGTACAACATAATTTCTCCTCGTGTCCGTTTGCATTTACTTTGTCTTTACACTTAAAATCTTTATTCCATTTTCCATTTTCCGTTTGCAGCTGTGAGTCAGCCTTCACTTTCCACTGAAAGGATTACTCGCCAGAGCACACACACACACACACACACACACACACACACACACACACACACACACACACACACACACACACACACACACACACACACACACACACACACACACACACACACACACACACACACACACACACACACACACACACACACACACACACACACACACACACACACACAGCCCAGAAACACACACACACACACACATCCCAGAAACACACACACAGCCCAGAAACACACACACACACACACACACACACACACACACACACACACACACACACACACACACACACACACACACACACACACACACACACACACACACACACACACACACACACACACACACACACACACACACACACACACACACACACACACACACACACACAGTTTTGAACAATACTCCCACCTGCATGTGTGTGTTTCTTCTTATTTTGTTAAAAATAAATGGCCTGAATGATATTTATAGACCTTTTCTAGTGGATTCTGTGTTAAATAAAAGTAGAAGTTCTCCTTCTTTGATCACCTTGAATTCACTTGGAAATCTTTATAAAATGCATGTCATCTGGAAAGTAATGCCAATCAAAAAAGTGCCTTTCTTTGGGGTCAAATATCTGTTTGACAACTCAATCAATTTGCTAGATTTGTTTATTTTAAAATGCATCAGCAGACATTAATGTTTTTGTCGTGTCGGCAGATTTAAGTACGAAAGAATAAGGGTTCTACCATATTTATTTTTTAATGTTTTTATATTTCCTGAGCATCAACAGAGGCGTATAAATCATAACATTTAAAACCTCAAAATATGAATACCAAACCTCCCATTTCGTTATGCTTCCTTAATAGAAAGAGTGCCAATCCAACACACTGATTTAATTAAACAAATGGACTAGTTAGAGCCCTGGGCACTTCCACTAAAGTGTGCTAAGCGGATAACAATTTAAATGTCAAGCAGTGTTTAAATCTGTGGTGGAGCTTTAAAAGGAAGTAGATAATACAGCAAGTGAATCAGTCAATGTATTAATGAGTCCGTTAGAATAAGCAGCACTTGTAGTCAGTATTTCTGTACACTGGAAACAGTCATATTGTTTTTCCAGAGAACAACCGTCAATGTGTTAGAAGTAAAAAAACACAGGACGTCACGGCAGGTATCAACAGAGGAGAGAGAAGTACTCAGATCTTGTTCTTGAGTTAAAGTAGAAGTACTCAGATCTTGTTCTTGAGTAAAAGTAGAAGTACTCAGATCTTGTTCTTGAGTAAAAGTAGAAGTACTCAGATCTTGTACTTGAGTAAAAGTAGAAGTACTCAGATCTTGTACTTGAGTAAAAGTAGAAGTACTCAGATCTTGTTCTTGAGTAAAAGTAGAAGTACTCAGATCTTGTACTTGAGTAAAAGTAGAAGTACTCAGATCTTGTACTTGAGTAAAAGTAGAAGTACTCAGATCTAACTTGATTGAATTGTATTTAAAATAACATTTCCAAAGAAATAAATCCTTTGAATCTGCCTATTCAGTTTCTGTTAGAATGTGAAGAGTTAAATGAAAGAAGCTCGTCTCTGCGAGTTGAAGAGAGGAGCTGTTGGACGTCCAGCTATGAATTCACAGAGGGTCGCTATAGTAACTGAACGAGAGAGTCATGTCAACTGACAGTACAATTGGCCAATCATATCTTCCCTCTAAATGGGTGGGTTTTACTATCGCGGACTTTATGACAAGCTCCGCCCACTGTGAAACTTTTCTTGTTTCCATAGCAACAACAACTTCCTGTCAACAGCGTAAACTCGCCTTCAAAATAAAAGCATGCCAAATGACACTTAAAGGTGGGGTAGGTAATTTTGGAGAAACCAGCTCGAGTGGCTAGAATTTGAAAATACACAACTGGAAAAAATCTGCCCCTTCCTTCAGAGCCCCTCCCCCAACACACACGAACGCGCACATGACCAATGAGGGCACGAGATAAGTTTGTGCACAGATGGAAGGCTGACAGGCAGGTAGGCCATCCAGTTACTTTAGCCGGCTCAGATGATTGGTCGAGCTTTTTACAGAACCACGGCTTCCAGAGATGATGTTTCTTTATGGATTTTTTGTCAAAGCACTTCAGATATTCATTGCTATCGGGATGTTAAGAGCATTCCATGGAATATAACAAAAAGTGTATCTCGAGACGGTTTCTCAAACTTACCTACCCCACCTTTAAGACATACAACTGCAACGAAAGTAACAAACACAATGCAAATTAGGTTATCTACAGGTGTTGTTCTGTGTGGTAGAGGGTCGCTTTCATTGATGCGTTTTGCACCCCGGGCCGTAGTTTTGATATTCCGCTGAAGTATACGCTGTGACGTAACAACTGTTTTCGAGGGAAAGGGTGGGAGTCAGAGGGCCTAGATATAAAAGTCACGGCTCGCCACTGCACTTGATTATATTTCACATCATTCATCCACATCTGTAAAGTAACTAAAGGTTTTAAATACATGTAGTGGAGTAGAAGTACACCATTTACCTCTGAACTGTAGTGGAGTAGAGTTTGTTTGAGATTATGTAGATTGATAAACGGTAGCTGCTTGTTCTGGATGGGCTTCCCATTTGATATGTTTCTTTAAACAATATACTGAATATTACTTAGTTCAAATACTCTTAGAGAGCAGACCTCCTCCACGGACTTTCATATCTTTAATAAAGTAACATTTGGATCTGCCAGAGCTACACCCATACACTCAGTTTCATGAATATCTGGGCAGTATTTGTTTCCGTTATCAAACTGAACAGAAAAACACAAGCTCCTTGGCTTTTGGCAATTTTGAGTAAGTGGGATTGAGTGAAATAGAAATAGAAATGATCACACAAGATGTTAGTATCTTTGCTTTCACTTTCTTCCTCCATTACAGTTAATTTCCCAAGAGATAATTGGAATATCTAAGTGACAAAAGTGCAACTAAAAGCATTTCAAGTGGTTCAAAGCTTATTTTAAAGAATAACTTCCATAATAATTGAGCATTTCTGCCATCTAACACCTCTGTCTGTTCCTGTTGTGCACCACTACTATTTCTAGTTTCTCTCATGTGGCACTGTGTTGATTAACGTTCCCTTCAGAAGCAGAAAAGAAAACGATTCATCACTTTGACGAAGCTTGTTCCCTGGCAACAGTGTGTGTGTGTGTGTGTGTGTGTGTGTGTGTGTGTGTGTGTGTGTGTGTGTGTGTGTGTGTGTGTGTGTGTGTGTGTGTGTGTGTGAGAGAGTCTCAGACATGATCCGTTCACCTACACAGGCATTACCTCATGGATCAATAACACTCCATGTCGCCTCCTTCCCTCACACTCTCCTCCTTCCTCCGATCCTTTGCATACACGATCAATATTGGCACACACACACACACACTAACACTCACACACACACACACACACACACACACACACACACACACACACACACACACACACACACACACACACACACACACACACACACACACACACACACACACACACACACACACACACACACATACCATGTATACATCACTTCAGGGGACATTACATTGACTTACATGCATTTCCTGGAGACGTATCCTAACCTTAACCATAACCAACACATGCCTAACCCTAACCCTAACCCTAACCAAGTCTTCACCCTAAAATTAATGATTCCCCTCATGGGGACCTCCAATTTGTCCCCATAAGGGAGGCGAGTCCCCACACGTGACTGTGTAGACAGATTTAGGTCCCCACAAGTATAGTAATGCTAGGCCACACACACACACACACACACACACACACACACACACACACACACACACACACACACACACACACACACACTGGAGTGTGTGTGTGTGTGTTAGCTAATGAATGGAAACATTCATTAGCTAACAATGACATTATTGTTCTATTAATATAAAGGGAGGTCAGGTACTCTTTAAAACAGTACTTTCTACTTAACCCTTGGATGCCCGAGTGGCTGGACCCTACACTCTTCCATAAGTGGGTCTAAAAGGACCCGTATTAGAATAATATGTGTTTTTATGCCATTTTTGTCATTTTGGTTAAGAAAAATCACTTGTATAATATTTAGTATTATATTTTGGTTCACATTAGAAATATTTTGCATGCGGGTCATTTTTGACCCACTTGTGGAAGCTCGGGGTAGAAATACAAAAACTAAAATGTCTTAAAATGTAAATCAAAAATTTGATTGGCATGATATCAAAACATGTTTTTTGAGGAACAGCTGGAATATGAAATGATAACAAAAATGTAATTACAAAGATACTTCAAGAAAACCACCTCACCGGGTCAAACAAGATCCACTTATGCATTTAAGGGTTAAGTACATTTCAAAGCCTCTTTACTTTTAATTGAGTAAAGAAGTTTAGTCAGCACATCTACTTTCACCAGAGTATTTTCAAACATGAATATCTGTACTTCTGCTTGAGTAAAGGATGTGTGTACTTGAACCATCTCTCCCTGGCTACAGACATCACACAGCCTCGCGCAGAGACAAAGTGAAATGATGTTCTGGAACTGCCATGCTGTAAATGCATGGTTTTGTTGAATGTGCTTTGTCACAGTGTTTGACCCGCAGTGGGCAGCTGGGTTTCTGTTCTGATGGCAAGCGTGGGGTGAAACCGGCACAAACAGATACTGTGGGCGACAATAAGGATGGGAGAAACGAAGCAAAAGTGCCGCAGTGGGAGAGAAGAGCACTTAGAGACAGAAGAAGGACGTCGTATGAGAAGAAAGGCGACAGAGTGAAATAAAAATAGGTTTTTAGCAAAGTGGCTCAGCTGGATGTAGCACTTAGCAACTGGGTAATGGATAGAAACTTTATGTAAGACACACATAAGTGCAGGAGTCATCTCGCAAGTGGGTAGGAAACAAAGTGTGTGTCTTTCTGTTTGACCTAGCTTTGTTGTCTGTTATAAGCTGTGCAGTTTGACCTATGCTGGACAAACAACTTCAATGCAGTTGAAGCCTATTTTAGTGCAGTGCAGCGATCGAGACGCTGCTATGGGGTTCTTACTGTAGGTGGGAATTTTAAATGGATTGCATTCTTAAGGCACGTCTTCAAAACCCCTCAAAGTGTTTTTACATATACCATTCACACTGGCTGCCATACAAGGGTGCCATCTACGTACATTTACACACATTCAAATACCATTGGGAGCAATTTAGAGTCAAATTGAAAAGAAAGCAGCGTATACTTTTTGTAAATGATGCCCTTGTCTGATTAGGGTGTTGTCACAATCTTAAACCCTTTTCAAAGTGTGTTTTAAGTTCATCAAAGTTAACTGTAACATTTGTGTTGCCTAAAAATGTATTTGGGTTACGCTAAGCTCCATCTTCTCATCTCACTTCTGCTTCCAAAAGATGGTGAAACTCAAGGCTACTAAACCCTAGTCTGCAAACAAACAAGTGTCATTAAAGGTCACCTATTATGTGTCCCCTCTTCTTCATGTCTCTTCTACATCAACATGTGTCCCCTCTTCTTCATGTCTCTTCTACATCAACACGTGTCCCCTCTTCTTCATGTCTCTTCTACATCAACATGTGTCCCCTCTTCTTCATGTCTCTTCTACATCAACATGTGTCCCCTCTTCTTCATGTCTCATCAACATGTGTCCCCTCTTCTTCATGTCTCTTCTACATCAACATGTGTCCCCTCTTCTTCATGTCTCTTCTACATCAACATGTGTCCCCTCTTCTTCATGTCTCTTCTACATCAACATGTGTCCCCTCTTCTTCATGTCTCATCAACATGTGTCCCCTCTTCTTCATGTCTCTTCTACATCAACATGTGTCCCCTCTTCTTCATGTCTCTTCTACATCAACATGTGTCCCCTCTTCTTCATGTCTCTTCTACATCAACATGTGTCCCCTCTTCTTCATGTCTCTTCTACATCATCATGTGTCCCCTCTTCTTCATGTCTCTTCTACATCAACATGTGTCCCCTCTTCTTCATGTCTCTTCTACATCAACATGTGTCCCCTCTTCTTCATGTCTCTTCTACATCAACATGTGTCCCCTCTTCTTCATGTCTCTTCTACATCAACATGTGTCCCCTCTTCTTCATGTCTCTTCTTCATCAACATGTGTCCCCTCTTCTTCATGTCTCTTCTACATCAACATGTGTCCCCTCTTCTTCATGTCTCTTCTACATCAACATGTGTCCCCTCTTCTTCATGTCTCTTCTACATCAACATGTGTCCCCTCTTCTTCATGTCTCTTCTACATCAACATGTGTCCCCTCTTCTTCATGTCTCTTCTACATCAACATGTGTCCCCTCTTCTTCATGTCTCTTCTACATCACCATGTGTCCACTCTTCTTCATGTCTCTTCTACATCAACGTGTGTCCCCTCTTCTTCATGTCTCTTCTACATCAACATGTGTCCCCTCTTCTTCATGTCTCTTCTACATCAACACGTGTCCCCTCTTCTTCATGTCTCTTCTACATCAACATGTGTCCCCTCTTCTTCATGTCTCTTCTACATCAACATGTGTCCCCTCTTCTTCATGTCTCATCAACATGTGTCCCCTCTTCTTCATGTCTCTTCTACATCAACATGTGTCCCCTCTTCTTCATGTCTCTTCTACATCAACATGTGTCCCCTCTTCTTCATGTCTCTTCTACATCAACATGTGTCCCCTCTTCTTCATGTCTCATCAACATGTGTCCCCTCTTCTTCATGTCTCTTCTACATCAACATGTGTCCCCTCTTCTTCATGTCTCTTCTACATCAACATGTGTCCCCTCTTCTTCATGTCTCTTCTACATCAACATGTGTCCCCTCTTCTTCATGTCTCTTCTACATCATCATGTGTCCCCTCTTCTTCATGTCTCTTCTACATCAACATGTGTCCCCTCTTCTTCATGTCTCTTCTACATCAACATGTGTCCCCTCTTCTTCATGTCTCTTCTACATCAACATGTGTCCCCTCTTCTTCATGTCTCTTCTACATCAACATGTGTCCCCTCTTCTTCATGTCTCTTCTTCATCAACATGTGTCCCCTCTTCTTCATGTCTCTTCTACATCAACATGTGTCCCCTCTTCTTCATGTCTCTTCTACATCAACATGTGTCCCCTCTTCTTCATGTCTCTTCTACATCAACATGTGTCCCCTCTTCTTCATGTCTCTTCTACATCAACATGTGTCCCCTCTTCTTCATGTCTTTTCTACATCAACATGTGTCCCCTCTTCTTCATGTCTCTTCTACATCAACATGTGTCCCCTCTTCTTCATGTCTCTTCTACATCACCATGTGTCCACTCTTCTTCATGTCTCTTCTACATCAACGTGTGTCCCCTTTTCTTCATGTCTCTTCTACATCAACATGTGTCCCCTCTTCTTCATGTCTCTTCTACATCAACATGTGTCCCCTCTTCTTCACGTCTCTTCTACATCAACATGTGTCCCCTCTTCTTCATGTCTCTTCTACATCAACATGTGTCCCCTCTTCTTCATGTCTCTTCTACATCAACATGTGTCCCCTCTTCTTCATGTCTCTTCTACATCAACATGTGTCCCCTCTTCTTCATGTCTCTTCTACATCAACATGTGTCCCCTCTTCTTCATGTCTCTTCTACATCAACATGTGTCCCCTCTTCTTCATGTCTCTTCTACATCAACATGTGTCCCCTCTTCTTCATGTCTCTTCTACATCAACATGTGCCCCCTCTTCTTCATGTCTCTTCTACATCAACATGTGTCTCCTCTTCTTCATGTCTCTTCTACATCAACATGTGTCCCCTCTTCTTCATGTCTCTTCTACATCAACATGTGTCCCCTCCTCTTCATGTCTCCTCTACATCAACATGTGTCTCCTCTTCTTCATGTCTCTTCTACATCAACATGTGTCCCCTCTTCTTCATGTCTCTTCTACATCAACATGTGTCCCCTCTTCTTCATGTCTCTTCTACATCAACATGTGTCTCCTCTTCTTCATGTCTCTTCTACATCAACATGTGTCCCCTCTTCTTCATGTCTCTTCTACATCAACATGTGTCCCCTCTTCTTCATGTCTCTTCTACATCAACATGTGTCCCCTCTTCTTCGTGTCTCTTCTGCATCAACATGTGTCCCCTCTTCTTCGTGTCTCTTCTACATCAACATGTGTCCCCTCTTCTTCATGTCTCTTCTACATCAACATGTGTCCCCTCTTCTCCATGTCTCTTCTACATCAACATGTGTCCCCTCTTCTTCATGTCTCTTCTACATCAACATGTGTCCCCTCTTCTTCGTGTCTCTTCTACATCAACATGTGTCCCCTCTTCTTCATGTCTCTTCTACATCAACATGTGTCCCCTCTTCTCCATGTCTCTTCTACATCAACATGTGTCCCCTCTTCTTCATGTCTCTTCTACATCAACATGTGTCCCCTCTTCTTCATGTCTCTTCTACATCAACATGTGTCCCCTCTTCTTCATGTCTCTTCTACATCAACATGTGTCCCCTCTGTGTAAAGAGACTCTGAAAGTTTCAGGAACAAAGATTCTCTCTCTTTTTGATCCATTTCTATAAAAACCTGTCTGAAAATGAGCTGATCAGATTTTGGCCACTTTATGATGTCATAACGATGTGTTGTCTTGTGTAACCATTAGCCAATCAGCAACCAAGGTAACCCCCCCCCCCACCTTATCACCTGACTCTCCTCCTAGAGCACCATTGAGTTCTTTGTAACCAAATGTCTCTCAGAGGGGCGTGGGGAGGGGCTCCTTATTCTCATCTAAAGTAACAGACAGAGAATCAGCACTTTGGAAACAGGGCTGAAACAGAGGGGATTATGGGTAATGCTGCAATGATCTGTTTGGTGTTCCAGCCAATCAGAGACAGGCTCTGGATATATCTGAGACCTGTGATATATTGATGAGAAACAGTATAATAGGGGACCTTTAAATGATAGTGTGTGTTTCACCTGTGGCTGCGGGAGACGTTGAGCAGGATGATGATGAACCCCAGGCAGTAACACGCCAACGAGGGGCTGCCGAAGAGTTTTGAGAGGGTGCGAGTACGATGCTCCCATCTGGCCACCTGACAAATGACAGAGACAGAAACCAGTGGTCGTGAGACGATGGTTTCATCTTTTAAAATGCATTACTAGTAGGGCTGTCAGTCGATTAAAATATTGAATCGCGATTAATCGCAAATTAATCGCACATTTTTGATCTGTTCTAAATGTACCTTAGAGGAATATTTTTCAAGTTTTTAATACTCTTATCAACATATGAGTGGACAAATATGCTTTATGCTAATGTTTATTACCATTTGAACAATGACAAATATTCTCATGAATATTAAACACAACAACCTCTGAACATTACAAATATTCACCTCAATTCAACCTGGAACCTCTCTCATACAATAATACAATACAAATGGTGTGTGTGTGTGTGTGTGTGTGTGTGTGTGTGTGTGTGTGTGTGTGTGTGTGTGTGTGTGTGTGTGTGTGTGTGATGGATCGTTGGAGCTATGTGCAGCTCAAGACATATGCTCGAACGGGAGCTGCCTGGACGCTGCAATCATGTTGCGCACTATCCGTGCTGAGTGTGCTGACTTCTCGTACAATGTCCCGCTGTCTGGCTTCCTGCATAAAGTCAAGTGCTCGGCGCAGTTGTGGCGAAATGTCGCTCCTCTGTTTTCATTTAAACAGCTCCTTATATCCGTTAGCGCAGCTAGCTAGCACCAGATGCTAACAACAACAATACACGTAAGGTCTCTCGCTCGCTCGGGCCACACATACACACACCCTCCCGGTCCTCCCGATGGCCAGTCGGTGCCTGCCGGTGAGCGTGGAAGTGTGGTCTGCTGCAAGCGGGCGGCAGGAGCGGGGCTGTCAACATCAGCTTGTAGATGGTATTTTAAACTCGATGCGCTCTGAAACTACGGGGCGGCCAAGGACAAAAAATACTCATGCGTTAATCGCGTTAAAATAATTAGTGGCGTTAATTTTTTTTTGCGTTAACGCGTTATTAACACGTTAACGCGTTATTAACACGTTAACTTGACAGCCCTAATTACTAGTAATAGAAATGTAGTCGTTTTTCCCCACTTTCCCATTCCTCTCACTAAAGAGACCCAGGGGGGGAAATCCAGAAAACCATGACTGAAAACAAGCAGCTTTAAAAACAAAAACATCAATGTATCCCCTAATAAAGTGACTACTGTGAGCATATTCATTAGGACACATTGGTCTATTAACACATGCAAACACTACTGAACAACATTAGCATTTATTTGCTGTCATTTTTCCGTTACTCTGATACATTTTAGTCCAATATTAACTCCAATTATTGCTCTGTTTTGGTCTCCACCTCCACATCTGGCTATTAAACTGCTCAAGGCTTCACAATCTACAGCAGCTAGTTGCGTGACGTTAGTGCGATATATTCACCTGGTCAATAGGCTTTGTTGATATATATCTTTTCTCATAGCCTCTTAAAGTCTTTGGTTGCTTGACTGAAATGATTGAGTTGCTTCCTCTGCTCTTTCTGATTGAAAACTCTTGGCATTGTCAATCAATAAAGCGCCAGGAAGCTGCTTTCCTTGCTGCCTACGTGAGTGCGAAGACGGTTATGTTGATGCTTTGACTAACATTGCTCGACCTATTCATGTATAATCTTGAACCCAATACCATTGAAGAGTTTTCTTACAATGACAAAGCAGTATTTGATTCAGGCATTCATTTCCGTTCCTTTCCTACTTTTCAAAAAGCGAAGTTTCAAAGTAATAGCTTTAACATTTATATAAAAGCACTCTTACTTCCTGTCACGGACTGTAAGCAGTAAGCACCTCCATTCGTCCAGAATTTAGGGAAAAGTGAGCTTTTAATGTAGTGATTAGTTTATTTAACCCTCCTGTTGTCTTCGGGTCAAATCCGACCGATTTACTACTTTCATCAATCATAGCTTTGTTGTTTTACATTCGATTGCATTAAGGCTTCATGATATCCTTCACAGTAGACTTTGAACATATACAATGGCTGATCACCACTTTCATTGCATTTTGGATGATTTAGTCAACTTTGTGACACCATGGTGTTCCTGCCATAAAGAAAAGGAATTAGTAACCATCCGGATCAGATAAAACACACACACACACACACACACAACAATTTGATACATGTCCCGCTCTTATGTGCCCATCCCCCCACATGGATCACACCTGGCACACCAATACATGTTCAGTGTCTGTTCTTTGTATATTTACTGCAGTGTTTCATGTATACCAGTAGTCTGATACAATATTTACAGTTTGAAAGGGTGTTAAATGAAATTTGGTGATGATTAATGGTTTTTGTGTTAATGTAATAACAGTTTAAACAGGACCGGTCAAATTTGACCACGAACACCAAAGTAAGGGGGGGGACGACGACAATAGGAGGGTTAAGAAAGCATAAATTGATCATTAGCATTGATTAGCAACACAGTGAGTGAAATATGGACAGGAAAACAGAATAAGATGTCTGAAGAGTCTTTTTTTTGTGGATGATTGCAAACATGGACTAGATGGAGGGGTCTTTAAATAAATGGCTTACGAACACTCACACAGAATAATGACGTCTGAAAGAAACCTAGAGTGTTTTTTTTCTTTCCGTCAATGGGGCACTTAATGTAGCCTCCGAAATGACCGAATCCATCAAGAAAACAAGCTCCACATAAACATGTTTTCAGCCATTATTCTTGTATTATAGGAACTAAGGGTCATAGGGTATCTAAAGAGTGCTTGACTCAACAGCAAATAGGTGATTATATCTTAAAATGTGTATTTTTAGACTATATCTTGATGGGTTTGGCCTTTTTTAAGACCCCGTGAGATCTGTTTCCCCTTCTGGCTTGTCAAATCTGATTTTAAAGTGCCTCTTCGTGATTTACAAGTGACTGGATTCGTGTATTTGGTCCACACCAGGAGTTGTAAGATCATTCCAGATAGAAAGATAATAACAGCTATATGCACTCACACGAAATACACAATATAACATGTGCTTTTCCATGAACCTAAATTAACAAAATAATAAAAATAATCATGCCTCAGAGTCTATATAATTGCTGTGTAACTGTGAGCAGGGAGATGTATGCAATGGGAGGAGTTACAGTTGAAAATAAAGCTGGACTGTCCATGAAAAATGACCCAAAATCAGACTTTTTTTGGCACTTTTCATGCTCTTTTCAGACGGTCCCTAACTTGACCTCGTAAGATTGAACTGACCGTAACCCCAAGCGATAATACCTGATGTTAAAGGTCACCTATCATGCTATTTTTAGGCAATAGCATAGGTCTCAGATATATAAAAATATATAAAAAACATGTCTATGAAGTGTGAAATGCCTCATATCCCTCTATTTCACTTCCTGTTTCAAAAGTGCTGATTCTGGGTATAAAGCTTTAAAGAAAAAAAATTGATAAAAAAGGGGGAGGGGTCTGAGCTCATGCGGGACCCGGCAGCTACTGTCTAAACTAAATGCTGCCGTGATGAAACGCCATATCATGGATGATCAAGGATTCTCTCTGAAACAGTCTGGAGCTCAAAGGCTTTCTCTCTTGCCGGTGATACCACAAGGTGAGTTCCTTTTTACTTCCTGCTTCTTCACACACATGCTCTCCAGTACAGGTTAGCTCTGAGTGTTAGCGATGCTAATGTAAACACCGACCATATTACGTCCAAAACAGTCGGGCATTGTTTCTGATAGCAACGTTTCTGATAGGGCCGTGGGTCCACATTTCAGATATTACGTCATATCGGACGCAAATCTGGATCAGCTCCGTTGTTCCCCGTTTTTAGAGATTTGGGTACGGAGGAAAAGAGAGGGTTTTATTTTCTGACGCTGCGTGAGTTCCCCGACACACCGGGGACACACCGGGGACACATTTATGTAGAAAAGACATCAAAAGTGCATTTTGCATGATAGGTCCCCTTTAAGGTAAAAAACCCTGCTGAAATCAGGTGATAGAAGAATACTAGAATAATACTTTTCTTTTTGCCGCTGCTTCTAATTGAACTATAACTGCACTGTAACTTCTAATCATGTTCCTGTTATTCATGTTTTATTACCTGACTGTTTTTAAATGCCATTTTACAACATGTTTCCGCTGCACTATTCCTTATGCTCTTAATATATTTCATTTTAAGCATTTGAACTGCCTCGTGTTGAAAGGTGTTGTATGTATAAACTTGCCTTGCAAACCATCAGATGCTGTTGTTATCGCTCAGAGGGAACGATCTGTTTCACTGCAAAATCATGACTTGTGTAACTCCCTAATTTAAGACAGCTGGCACATAAGGGAGCTGCTGTATTCTCTCAGAATCTTAATTGATGTTTGTTAACAGATTCCAGCTCTCCATGTTGTACCATGCACACTCCACAGGGACTGGCAGCGAACGTCTTACGGTTATAATGCGTCATGTAGACTTTAAAATAGAAACTATTAAATTCTTAAAAATGGATAATAGGGGTGAACGATTGGAAAAAAGCATACATTTTTGACTGATATTGGGATAAGATTGATCAATTTCTTAAACGGTAATTCTCAGTATCATTGAAAAATATGTTAAAATGATCATGGTAGAATTATTTAAGATGATCTGTACAAAATAAATATGTTTTATTCTCTCTGCAGAACCACAATACTGCATTTAAAAATGTATTTGAACACATATTTTAGCCTTAAGCAAATATCGTGCTTGTTGTATGAATATTAGACGAGTCCATACTGCGTTGAGACGACATTGCTTTTATTTGTGCAGCCTCATGTTTGTGCCATTACTGATAGACATGTTTGGTGGATTGATTGATAAACTGTGATTTACTGAGTCAGAGTGGGCTGAGAAAATGCGTAGATGGATTTTAAAAACACAGCAAAAAGGACAAAAACGTTTCCGTAGCAACAGCTTTATTCCATGCTTAGTGGAGACAATAAAATAATAAAAAGGTAAGATGAAATAACACTGTACAAGGCGGATAAAAGGAAGGATTTAGAGGCTGCAAATCTTACTCAAATGTTATTCTCATAGGTTCTTGAGCTCTTTGGGAAAAAGCTGCTTGTAGCAGATATTCAAAAACGGTATATTGCACGGTGACATTTTACAACGAAAAAGGTAGCAGCCAGTAATAGTGATGAAAAACTGTAAAATAGCAAGAGATTTAAAGGTCACCTATTATGCAAAATCCACTTCTTCATGTCTCTTCTACATCAACATGTGTCCCCTCTTCTTCATGTCTCTTCTACATCAACATGTGTCCCCTCTTCTTCATGTCTCTTCTACATCAACATGTGTCCCCTCTTCTTCATGTCTCTTCTACATCAACATGTGTCCCCTCTTCTTCATGTCTCTTCTACATCAACATGTGTCCCCTCTTCTTCATGTCTCTTCTACATCGACATGTGTCCCCTCTACGTTAAGAGACTCGGAAAGTGTCTTTATGTCCTGATCTATACAAAAACCTGCCTGAAAATGAGCTGAATCAGATTTGGCCACTTTGTGATGTCACTATGTTGTTTTGGCTTGTGTAACCATTAGTCAATCACTATCACCTAAATAGGGACTTTAAACTCAATTTAATAATAATAATTCCTTACATTCATCATAGCGCTTTTTCAGATGCTCAAAAAAGCACTTTACAAATACACATTACACACATATCATACATGTAACGGTCATGTACTGTGGACAATACCCACGGAGCAGATTCAGGTGAAGTGTTTTGCCCAAGGACACAACGGCTTTACAGACGCAGCGGGTTTCGAACTGGTGTTCCCCAACGCCCCCTTGATCTGATGATTAACGCACAGCCCACTGCGCCACTCCGCCCATCTTCACACCTTAAAGTCATCAAGGCGCTTTACAAGTACACTTTACACACATATCATACATGTAACGGTCATGTACTGTGGACAATACCCACAGGAGCAAATTCAGGTGAAGTGTCTTGCCCAAGGACACAGCGGCCTGACGCAGTGGCGGGTTTCGAACTGGTGTTACCCAACGCCCCCTTGAGCTGATGATCGACGCACAGCCCACTGCGCCACTCCGTCCCATAATTGGACTATGTGTTGCCTTTGGATCTTTAAAGTAAATAAATAACTACATCTTCAGGTTCGTTTTCCATTACAGCACGCAGTCTCTTCCTTAATGTCTCTTCCGTCCCTATTTCCTCTGACCCCATGCCAAGCGAAGAAGACTGCTTTGTAATTAAAAAGCCAAACAACTGAATCCCTCAGTGACTCAAACGGCGGTTACGTCCACACGTTGATCACATTACAGCTGCTCTGCGGGACACTGGGCAATAACAATGACAAAGATTAGCCTCGCTAGTGAATTCAGAAGTGTCATAGTGCATGTTAATGTTGGTATGCATCATTTTAAATGTAACATGATGGCACATTAATGCGTCAACGTGCTCTCTTGTTTATTCACAGAGCATAAGCCTGAACAGCTGACGTAGACGGAAGAGGTTTCTGAAACTTACTTTATGATAGACAAGTTTGAGTTTAAAATGTTATGTTTAACACCGTAAAAAGAAGAGATGGTACATAATGTTATGAAGCAAGTAGCCTCACCAAACATGCTTCTTATAGGCTCCAAACTAAGATGGGAGACTATGTGTGAATTGGACTTTCTTAAAGGTCCCCTATTCTACTGTTTCTCATCAATACATCACAGGTCTCAGATATATCCAGAGCCTGTCTCTGATTGGCTGAAACACCAAATAGATCATTGCAGATTGATCGACGGATAGATTTCCCAAATTGGGAAATTATTTCGTCACAGTGTGTTCAGACAGTAAAATACAATACTTTGAAAAAGTGGAAAAGATAATTAATCATTCAAATAAAAAATAAAAATATTATATCAAATATAAATAATATAAAAAAACCAATATAAAATATTCTGGATAACTAAAATAAAAAGTAAAAAATACTACAGGACGGGAACATTTGCTTCTTTCTCTACTTGTTAACCAAACCTGACTAAAGGAGCCTCTTATTCCTAATTTAACTTAACAAAAAAAGTACACATGGTCAATTTGAAACCCAAGAACACATGTTATTACCCTGCAGAACATCATACCCACAATCTGCATTAGTGAGCCATTAATGTCACGACGCTCCGGGACTGCATCTCCCAACAACCATCCCACACTGGGGGAGAAAGTACACTAAAAATGCTTTTCAGATGGACTACGTCATCAAATTATGATTCAAGCCATGGGAATAACAGGCAGGGATGGAGGAGAGAACAGGGAGTGAGTGGCGCCAGATTTGGAAGAACGAGCACATTTAATTTAATTAAAGCAGCATGTTCTTCCTGCGTCTCCTTGAGCTCTGAGATGAGGACCCTTCAATTGGTTTCAGCGCAGGACATTTAAAGAGAACATATGATGCCCCTTAAAGGTCTCCATTATACTGTTTTTCATCAATATATCACAGGTCTCAGATATATCCAGAGCCTGTCTCTGATTGGCTGAAACACCAAACAGATCATTGCAGCATTACCCATCATCCCCTCTGTTTCAGTGCTGATTCTCTGTCTGTTACTTTAGATGAAAAATAAGGAGCCCCTCCCCACGCCCCTCGGAGAGACATTTGGTATGGGGGCCTATACTACGAATCTAGTTCAACCTAACCTGGATATGTTTGAGTTAGCCGGTTGGCCTAATCCAAAACAAACCCGCTCTCGCTAAACTGTCCTACGACACTGGTTATCAAGTGGATCGCTCAAGCCAGCCGTGTCCTATCTAGTTAGGTGCACGTTCACATGAAAGGGGTGGTATTTGGAGCATTCGACCAATCACAAACCTGGAGAAGCGTACTGACAGCGCAGCGTCATACTTCCTGAATGAAAGTCAACTATAATATTAGACATATGAAGAAGTTAAACTTTAAACATCCATGACTTAAACACTTGATCCAGGATCAAAGCCACAGAGCTGCACCTGCAAGGTGAATACAGCTGGTAACAGAACAAGTGTTTGAATGCGTACATTAACAGGTTTATGATATCACTGCCCGTCTAAACACGATCTGACTTTCATTACATTTGACTCGAGTGTTTGTCAACTTAATGTGTTGCTTAAAATAATACTTCTGCATACAGTATGTGACACTGTGAGTGTTGCAACGGCCAGATACGGCTCAGCTGACTCAGATAAGGAGATATATGATACATTATGAGTGATATGAATGATAATGGGACACATCGACGTCTGCACTCACAGTGATTGTAGGCTACGTAATGTTACTTTGATCCGGTTACTTACGTTGTGGCAGATATTTAAGTAAGCTTTCTTAACGCTAATGTTATAATAGTCAGATAGCTCTGAAGATGGGAGATGATATTCTATTCATTTTCACGTTCACACAGTCGATGATTTGAACTGCAACGGCAGTTTAAACTGTATTTCCTTTATCCTGTAATATGACTTGATCGCTTTAAACTCTGCACACTGTTGTTATCAGCTGTTCCACCATGGTTTCTACCTCAACCTGTAATAGATGTATCCTTATTGAAACGGTTACATTCAATGAAAAACAAAATCAATGTGCAGGCTTACGTGAACACTGTTCTACATGAACAATATGGGCAGTTTACATTAAATAAATCAACAGTATAGTGGCGATAGAAGAACTCCGCACAGTTGATCTCTTATCCTGGAACCTATCCTGCTCCGGCGCAGGCTAGCCGTTCAGAATAAGTTATCTAGCCTGCTAAAAAGAGAACCAGCGTCATAGGACCGGAAACCCCGAGTTTTCCCTGACGTTAGCCGGCTAAGCGGAAATCCTGCTTCGTAGTATACCCCCCAGGCCTCAGGTAGATGATGACGCTTTACTCTTTAGAGATAAAACCAAGATTACTATGTGGCTGCCTTTGAATCTTTAGAATAAAAGACCAAATAACTGCAACTTCAGTGTAGTTTTCCACGTTGCACTTGTTTGGTTTGGTACCGAACAACAAAAGCAAGACCTCCAGAAAAGGTAGCATCGGTCGCATACAAACCAACACTTAATGATATGTGATTCCTGCATGATTTTAAAAGCTAAACTACTTATGATCTGTTCAGGAAGCTATACAGGCAATATATAACACTTGTTTGTGTCAGTTAGGGACTTTCATCTGATAAATAGAAATCTGTTCAAACTGAGGGCTTGTACCTGACTGTACTAGGTCATTTTACAAAGTGTATCATTACAGTAAGTGTGTGTCAGGAGTACTTT
This sequence comes from Pogonophryne albipinna, assembly GCA_028583405.1. Taxonomy (NCBI): domain Eukaryota; kingdom Metazoa; phylum Chordata; class Actinopteri; order Perciformes; family Artedidraconidae; genus Pogonophryne; species Pogonophryne albipinna. The sequence continues at coordinate 40,971,958 of CM053248.1, forward strand.
AGTTCAGCACATTATAACTGATTATATTTTAATTGCGATATCGTGCAGCCCACCAATAATCATCATGGTGTAGTCAGTAATCACAACACTGACCCTTTGCAGTTGATTATAATCGGCTCTATGGGACACCAACGAAAACAAAATACTTAACATTCAAGAAACACGTCAGAAATATCAAAGTGTTGCATAAACTTCTATCAATGATCAGAATTGAATTTCCCTACATGAGTCCAGTCAGTATACGTTTATGTTTGTTTGTAAAAAGTAAACACCAACCAAACCAGAACTTGTGCAGCAACAAATAATGAAATGTTCCTTTGAAACGGACCGAATGAACCACTTTACAGATGTGAAAGCATTCATTAATCTCTCTAATATGGACTGTGATTTTATCAGCCAATCAACAGCTGATTACAACGTGCACACATATGCAAACACACGCTCAGCCAAATGCATTAATGCGAGAGTGTGTGCAGTTCTGGAGGAACGATGAAAATTGAACAAGAACATAGACAGATCACATGCACACCAGCAACAGCCTGATTAGACCCTCCTCAGTTCAGGAAAAATGCTAATTGAATATTAAAATATCTGGAGATTTATGGACATTTTGTCAAATCAAACAGAAACTGGCGGCTCTATCAACAAAAGTAATTGAATTTAGATTAAATTGGATCGAAATCAAGGAACAGGACACTTCATTTTTGTAGCGTTTTAGCCTATTGCCCCAATGTTGACCATTAAGATATGGATATTCATGGACCTTAGTCAATTAGGCCTTACATATTTGGGACTTCTAGATATTTCTTGACAAATATTGACGACTTTTCAACCATCTTGCCTAAAGTTTCTACACAAATAAATTGTATTGGTGAACTAAGAACTGATTTTATAATCCGTTGCCATTTAGACCAACCGTGAGATTAACTTTAAGGGCTCCTTCTGTAAATGTTGTTGGCTTTAGATAACACATTACACAACTGAGAGGCCATTTAATGATCATGGTTCTAATCCTAAAGGTTTAACCTGTTTGATTAGATTGGATCAAAATCTGGGGACAGGATGTCACGGTCTGTCTGTGTTGTGTTTTGTCTGTCTCTGGTTTCCTGTTTTATTTTGAAAAGTGTTCACCCCCTGTCTTGTCTGTTGACTCCTGCCTCTGTGTTTGCCCTCCTGTGTCTAATTTCCTGATTGTGTTCACCTGGTGCCCCTGTGTTTCCTCCCTCACCTGTGTCTTGTTTGTGTGATTCGTCTTGTGTGCATTTAAGTTCTGGTTTTTCTGTCTGTCATTGTTGGATCCTTGTTTGTCTCGACTGTGTTCACTGGGAAGAGTTCTGTTGTTGTATTTAGCCTTGAAATAAAGTTTTTTTCTGTTTAAATCTGCGTTTGGGTCCTGCCTGCTTCACTCTACCCTGACACAGGACACTTTATTTTTTAGCAACATTAGCATTTTAGCCTATTGCCCCAATGTTGACCATCAAGTTATGGATATTCATGAACCTTAGTCGATTAGGCCTTACATATTTGGGACTTCTAGATATTTCTTGACAAATATTGACGATTTTTCCACCATCATGCCTAAAGTTTCCAAACAAAAAAACTGAATTCATTTGCGAACTAAGAACTGCTTTTATAATCTGTTGTCAATTTGGACTATTCATGAGATTAACCTTAAAGAGAGCTTCTGGAAATATTGTTGGCTTTTGATAACACATTAGATAACTGAGAGGCCATTTAATGGTCATTGTCATTATCCTAAGGTTTGACCTATTTGGCTCTTGACCCCATGACCTTTCGTCTATTGCTACCCTTTGTTTAACTTTCAGCCACATCACTGTAAGGGATGCAGCTGTATTGCTAAAAAGCACACCAAAATGGGCTTATTCACAGCATGTCATTACTACCATCGAATGAACAGATCTGAAGGTTGATTTCTCTTTTATTTAAAAGGTGAAATACACAAAATGGTGTCATTTTGCTCTTCATTAACCATCGTTTAAATCTGCCGTCTAATCGTCCGTTATGTGACTGCACTTGTTCCACCTTGATGCAGAGTCAGCAGTTCAAACCCATTACATCCCTGAAAATGTCACCAACGATGACTCATAAAAGCAGACGTCAAGATAAATGGATTCAAAGGCTCTCCTTGTAGAAATCTCACTGGGAGCTGGCCTAAATAAAGACACTTAAAAAGATACTCAGTGTTGGAGATTCTGAAATGGTCCTCTTGCACTATTGTATCTGTTTTATTTGTTTTATGTCCTACAGTATATACATGTTACAATCTTGAACATCTTGAATCTATAGCAACCACAGGAGTTGACCGTCTCAGACTGTGGCTTGTTTGTCATGGACACCGTTAAGCTTTTTCATTGCCCCGAAGGCACAGAATCATTTCAGTCACGCTGGGATTTGGCTTGTTGACACTGTTCATATGCCTTAATAAAAAAGCTCAGGGCGTTCAGACAGTCCATAGCGATCAGTGGCCTGAACGGTGGTCATGTAGTTTTATTTAAGGGCCTTTTTGCGAGCATTTATGTGTAACGTTTATGGCAAAATGTAGGGTATGTTTTTGGATTTGGTTTGTCTGTCAGCAGGATTCTGGAAAAAACTACTTGCCTGATTTTCAAGAGAATTGGTGGAAGGTAGACGCTTGGGCAAATGAAGAACCCATGATGTTTTGGATCTGAATCATGGGTCGGATTGACAATAGGCGCTTTCACACCGGAGTACTTTTCCCCCCGAACTAGGCCGATAGGGGGGGATTTGGTTTCACATAAAAAAGGATCTGGAACTAGTCCCTAGTTCGAGCGAACCTTTTCACCCCCAGATAGTCCCTGCTGTGAGAGGTAGTACTTTCCTGAGGAGGAAATGGTTCGTGGGTGTGTCGGCCACACTCAATTTCTGATTGGCTGGGCGAATTGCAAACCACGGCCCGTACAACTCCGAAAAGTTTTGTGAAGCCGCCATTGTATTTGCTCGCATTAGAGATGTCGGCGCTTCTGGTGATTTACTCGGAAGACAGTCCCCAACTCCAAAGTTTACGAGCGTTGTTCGGTAAAGACACGCGCACAGCTCTTATGAGGTATCTGAACAGCGAGTAAATTGACAATAAAGCTGATATTTTGTACAGTGCTTTTGGTTCTCTCTTTTATTTAGCACAGTCAAGACAAAATTACAATAGTGCAATAATAACAATAACGGCATCACGCTGTCCCAGGTGTGTGTATGCATAGTAAATAGGCTCAGCAGCAGACACACCTTAGTGCAAAGATAAACAGCAGATAAACCACTACAAAGTAAGCCTGCAGTAAACCCAAAGCAGAAGAAGAAGAAGTGACGTCAGCGGCTTCATTTGCCTAATCCTCCCTCAGGGACTTATTCCAGTGAGAACGCGATCTACTAGGACAGTTCGAGGGACTACAGAGTTCGGGGGGAACAAGTACCGGGGACAAGTACCGGCTAAGTACTTGGTGTGAAAGCGGCTAATAATGTTTCACTTTCTTTGGATTCATGGCCTTGGCGATGAAATAATCTGAACCTTTTCTTTCTACTCATGTCATATTGAAATTTTTTCAGAAAAGGGTTAGCTGCTTTCAAGTACCTTTCCTATAAAGAACTGTTCAATCTTCAAATCCTTCAATTTCACCTGACAGCACATTGGATTTGTGAAGTTTTAATTGGTTTAGCGCAGTGTTTCTCAAAGTGGGGGGCATCGAGGATGTTAGGTCCACTCCCCACTTATAAAAATAGCCCTGCTTACACCTATATGCCTCGAGCCTTCATTGTAACTGTCACACTATGTATATGCGCGTGGGGATTGTTGGAGTAGAAAATTCAACTGTAGCGCCCGGTACATTAATGGGAAACCCTACATGTTTGAGCACCCTCTATGAAACGTCAAGCTACCCCACAGCACCCCCAAAATAAAAACAGGCTCATTGCAGCCACTAACGATAAGACACACTTTTCTGCCAAATATCAGCATTTTCTTTCTTTTCATTTTTTTGCACAGATTGCAAAGTGGCAAAGTATTATAACTTATTGTTCTCGCAAAGGGATTGCACAATTGTATTATGTATTTATTTTTTTGAGCACACAAACTTATGAAGGATTGTTTTATTATCGCTGTTCTAGCAAAGTGATTTTTTTTTTTTTTTTTAAAGGAATGCTCACGTTCATATTGATGTATTTTAATAAATGTTAACTTGGCCCATTACGTGACTATTTGTGTTGGGGGGGCCCGACTTTTTTTTTTCTCCAAAGGGGGGCCTGACGGAAAAAGTTTGAGAACCACTGGTTTAGCGAGAGATTTGTTGACATAGTTTCCAATGCCCACGGAAGTGACTCACACAAAAACAACGTGTGGGAACATCTGAGGTCAAAGCGCCCTTCCAATCAGTCTAATTGAGTCCAATGAATAACAACATGAAGGGTTTGATGAATGAAACAAACTAAATGTTCTTTACAGAAGTCATGAATATCTATGTGAATTCATCTGACGATTGAACCCAATCCATATGAAAAATAATGATTATGATTAATGAATGAGATCAGCTACTGTTGTCTTTCTCTTATCTTCAGTCATCTGAGGTCATGGTGCATTTGAGGATAGATCGTAGGGCTGCTCGATTATGGCAAAAATCATAATCTCGATTATTTGGGTCAATAATTGTAATTGCGATTATTAAATGCGATTATTCATTGACTTTGAAAACATCCATTTATTGGAGAAAACTATTTGAACACTATGTTTTTAACAGTTGATTACCCTGAACGTTAAGTATAATTCAACTGAAAACCCCCCAAAAAAAAGTATTTAAAAAAAAAAAAAAAAAAGTAATAATAATAAAAGAATAGTCGTTTTATTTCGATTACGTTGTTTTCGTAATCGTT
>CM053248.1:40981853-41028924 GCA_028583405.1 Pogonophryne albipinna
GTTCATCTCAATACTTTGTTATATACCCTTTGTTGGCAATGACAGAGGTCAAACGTTTTCTGTTAGTCTACACAAGGTTTTCACACACTGTTGCTGGTATTTTGGCCCATTCCTCCATGCAGATCTCCTCTAGAGCAGTGATGTTTTGGAGCTGTCACTGGGCAACACGGACTTTCAACTCCCTCCAAAGATTTTCTATTGGGTTGAGATCTGGAGACTGGCTAGGCCACTCCAGAACCTTGAAATACTTCTTACGAAGCCACTCCTTCGTTGCCCGGGCGGTGTGTTTGGGATCATTGTTATGCTGAAAGACCCAGCCACGTTTCATCTTCAATGCCCTTGCTGATGGAAGGAGGTTGTCACTCAAAATCTCACGATACATGGCCCCATTCATTCTTTCCTTTACACGGATCAGTCGTCCTGGTCCCTTTGCAGAAAAACAGCCCCAAAGCATGATGTTTCCACCCCCATGTTTCACAGTAGGTATGGTGTTCTTTGGATGCAACTCAGCATTCTTTCTCCTCCAAACACGTCTAGATGAGTTTTTACCAAAAAGTTCTATTTTGGTGTCATCTGACCATATGACATTCTCCCAATCCTCTTCTGGATCATCTAAATGCTCTCTAGCTAACTTCAGACGGGCCTGGACATGTACTGGCTTAAGCAGGGGGACACGTCTGGCACTGCAGGATTTGAGTCCCTGGCGGCATAGTGTGTTACTGATGGTAGCCTTTGTTACTTTGGTCCCAGCTCTCTGCAGGTCATTGACTAGGTCCCCCCGTGTGGTTCTGGGATCTTTGCTCACCGTTCTTGTGATCATTTTGACCCCACGGGGTGAGATCTTGCGTGGAGCCCCAGATCGAGGGAGATTATCAGTGGTCTTGTATGTCTTCCATTTTCTAATAATTGCTCCCACAGTTGATTTCTTCACACCAAGCTGCTTACCTATTGCAGATTCAGTCTTCCCAGCCTGGTGCAGGTCTACAATTTTGTTTCTGGTGTCCTTTGACAGCTCTTTGGTCTTGGCCATAGTGGAGTTTGTAGGTGACCAAATACTTATTTTACCGAGGAATTTACCAATTAATTCATTAAAAATCCTACAATGTGATTTCCTGGATTCTTTCCCCCCATTCTGTCTATCATAGTTGAAGTGTACCTAGGATGAAAATTACAGGCCTCTCTCATCTTTTTAAGTGGGAGAACTTGCACAATTGGTGGCTGACTAAATACTTTTTTGCCCCACTGTATATATATCTGCATTTTTCTTGTTGTTCTGAGCTTGTATCTTTAAAGGTTCCATGTCATGGCCATTTCTACTGATCATAATTCCATTGTTGAGGTCTACTAGAATAGATTTAAATTGTGCAATTTTCCAAACTCACATTGGTTTCTCAAACAGCATCTCTGTATAGTATGTGTATTCACTCTCTGTCCTAAACGGCTTGTTGGAGCTCCTGCCCCCCCCTCCCTGTGAGCCCAGTGGCCGTCTGCGAGACAGCGAGACACAGCGAAACCCAGCCCGAACACACACACACACCCGCAGCCTGGCTGGGAGTTTGTGTGTGTGCTCACACACCGACTCACAGCCTCGCCGTCTCAGGGAGGAGAAATCGGCGGAGCTGCAGCTTAGAAAAGATTGTGTGTGTGTGTGTGAGGTAGGGGTGCAACAACTAATCGACTTAATCGATTAAAATCGATGACCAAATTAGTTGCCAACTAATTCAGTCGTCGATTCGTTGGTGACGTCATCACGTGTGTTTTACGCGCCGTTAAGCTCCAACGTTATTGGTCTTTTTATCGGTACCGGAGACATTTAAAAAATACATGTCATGTATTATTGCTACATAAGCATTATATCGCAGTCTTAGTGTTGCCAACTCGTTTGTAATATGCAAAAAGACAAAAAAATGCGTCTATGATGTATTTTCGATCTTTCCAATCCAGAAGAGAGATCTCTCTCTCCCGTCTGTGTGCGAGGGGGCGGGGCAGTTTACACACATGCAGCTGCAACATGCAGCAACACACTGCGGAGATGGCGGAGAGAACTCGCTCCGAGGTGGTTAAACTTTACCCGTCTCGATGCTCGTTGCCAAAAGTGCAATAAGAGTTTAGCATGTAAGGGCGGTAACACGAGCAATTTGTCTAAACATTTAGCAAAAGTGCTCCACATCCAGACGGAGGAATGCACCGGGTTCGACTGTCTTTCTAGTAGCTCTGTAGCCCCGTCCACGAGTAACGGTTCCACGTCAGGTGTTATGTATGCTAGCAGCAACACACGGAGTTAACTCAATTATACAAACATGGGTTAATGATTAGAGGAAACTGAGTTATTTAGTTTGTTAAAGTTTCAGCTATTCTGTTTACAGTTCTGTCATCAGATTATTTAACACCATTTGTTAAAACACTTGTTTCTTTTGATGTGAAATATTATTTATTTAATTTAAATAAAAAGCAATGTTAGTTTTGTTCAAAATGTGTTTAATTTAATAATATGTATTTTTGAATCAAGTATTCATCTTTATTGTCTTCATTGCTAGTTTCCACATGCCTAAAACAACCTCAAGCTACATCTAAAAGTTGATGGCTAAATAAGAGCGTTTGAGAAATTGTGCAAGGCGTAATAGTCCGAATAGTCGATTAATCGTTTCATTAATCGATAGATTAATCGATTATCAAATTAGTCGTTTGTTGCAGCCCTAGTGTGAGGAGCCGTTAAGTCAAGTCCGCGGATTGGTCCAAATTGACCAATTCGCGGAGGGGTCGTTGTTACGTCACTTGGTTCCCGGAAAAGAAAACATCTTTTTATAACGTGTCTTTTGTTGCACTATATCTTAATACTTTTACTGTGTGTTCATGTGTATAAATCACTTTGAAAGGCCTTGTGCTGTGTGAATAAACTGGCCTCAGCTCTGGCTCCATGTATGGACACTTTTGTGTCGAACCAGCTTCTAATCTGCAAACAAATCTGGATTTAACGGGGTGCTCATGTGGATTTATGTAACGCAGACTTTTGCTTGTAGCGCTTGGAAATATAAAAAGGCCTTTTATTCACGATGTTACTTCACATTATGGCCTGATTATGGTCAATAATCAACAACAAATGTGTTACTGCAGGTCAAGAAGGGCTGCACAATGAATCCACATTTGATCGAAAACTAAATATAGACTAGTGCGATATTTTAAATAGCAATAAGAGCTAGATAGATACACTGAAAAAATGTTGAGTGACATTTACTTCGGTAACAATTTCCACGCAGAAATTCTAAGTAATACAATACAATACAGCTTTATCTATAGAGCACTTTAAACCTCCAGACCAAAGTGCTGTACAGGCAAATAAACAAAACAAAACATACACAAAATAACACAGCTCAGGTGCTTCATTTATAACGCCGTGCGTAGGATTCACGTGGGAAGGTTGCTCACGTGGTAGAAATCCAAAAAATAGGTACAGTAATTTTCCGACATTTTCCGATTCACCAAACATTGCGTACCGGCGAGGAAAGTGTGTACAGCACTTCCTACGCCGGTTTCCCTTTATAAATCTCAACCGACTCGAAATGCGGTGCAGCTTTTGCGGGCTTCACGTAACGCCCAGATTTGCCTATAAATAGTCAAAGAAACGCCCATTCATTCATTCTGACTGACTGCATGAAGAAGATCGCAGGAAATGAGGACAGAACAGCTAAAAAAGACGTCTCACACCGTGTCAGATTTCTGGTTATTTTGGGGAGGTCGGAGATAAATCATATTGTTTGGTGGATGCCGTTTGAACCAGAGTAGCAGCATGGAGGTCGGATCGTCACCAACATAAATAAATAAGTGGTCCGAAAAAGGTTCATGACAAAAAAAATACACATAGCCTTCCTCAGGCAGTGTGTTGTATGTACCGGGGACAGGAGACCCCCCCCCCCCCCCTTGATGAGAGACTGTAAGAAATGATCGGGGAATCCCTCCAGAGTGGAGTCATGACGACTGGATAGAATTATGTTTTCGTATTTGGTGGTTTGTGTCCCAGCTGTCGATCAGCTGTGCGCAGCGTCTCCACTGCAGCAACTCTATATCCACCAGTTAAAGGAAATACAACTAATGTTGTGTTATATTAGCTGTACAGTTGACCACATATGGTGTTCTTAGCTTTCCATACCTCCTGTGTTTTACGAGCGACTTATCAAGTCTTAGCAAACGGCATAAAACATGTTTAAACATGGTAGTATATAAAACCATGCTCGTACAACCTAGAAATGCAAAACCGCATCATTTATGAGAAAACATTTCATAACATTAACACAACATATTCGAGGTGGTTTTAAATAACATTTCCGTATTTATTTATTTCTCCAAGTTATGTGTGTGTGTGCACTGAGGAGTCGCAAACAGGCGTTTGTTAAATCATTTTAAGATCAGCTTTAATCAATGTTTGAAAATGAATTCTTCATATATGATAAATGAGAGGTAACATTTTATTTATGGTATTTTTCCACATATTTCTCTCCATTCTTCCTTCTGCCAACGGTGTCGCAGTTTCTCGTCTCTCCCGTTTTTGTGCTTAGTGCGTATGCATGGGTTAGAGTTTGCGTGGAGGACCGCACGTTTTCCCGTCAAGTTAGTATTTTATAAATCGCAAACATTGCGTAAAACTGGCGTACGCCATTTTTTTTAGAGTATATCCCTTTATAAATGAGGCCCCTGCTCACACAACATAAAACAAGTACAAGTAAAAACAATAGACAATTTAAGAAGTTTAAGAGGTTTTAAGAAGCGATTTAAAAGCAGTCAGTGTGGAGGCCTGTCTGATACGCATGGGCAGATCGTTCCACAGTGTGGGAGCCGCTACAGAGAAGCAACGGCCCCCTCTGAGCTTTGACTTGGCTCTGGGGACGTTCAGGAGGATCCGCTGACCTGAGAGGGCGGGTGGGCGTGTAGGGGTGTAGCAGCTCAGAAAGATATGGTGGGGTCATGCCATTTAGGGATTTAAAAGTAAATAAAAGGATTTTGAAATGAATCCTAAAATGTATTGGCAGCAAGTGGAGCGAAGCCAAAATGGGGGAAATGTGGTCATATTTCCGTGTGCCAGTTAAAAGCCTTGCTGCGGCATTTTGCACCCGCTGCAGACGAGCGAAGGAGGTCCCACTGACCCCCATGTAGAGAGAGTTACAGTAATCCAGCCGAGTGGTGACAAAGGCGTGGATTACTGTCTCAAACTGCTGTCTGGAGAGAAAAGGTTTTACTTTGGCTAGCTGCCTCAGGAGATAAAAGCTTGTTGTTAATCTGACTCTGAAGTTTTAGTTCACAGTCCATTTTAATGCCATTCAGGTTCAGGTTCAGGTTCTTTATTTGTACCCGTAGGTAGATTTTGTTTGCAGAGAAAAAGACAAGGGATCCATCCTTAAAAACAAACACAAACAACATACACATCTCTAATAAAAGGAATAGTAAAAAGTACATTTAAAGTACACTTCAACACTTTTACTTTAGCAGGTTTATGTACACCCTGCTCCGTCAAATCTCAAAATATTTCAAAAACATTTTAAGAAGGAAAACACTAGTACAAACATGGACATTCAAAATTCATAATTAAATAAATAGGGTCTCCAGGTTTATCACTGCCTGAGGTACAGGGTCTCCAGGTTTATCACTGCCTGAGGTACGGGGTCTCCAGGTTTATCACTGCCTGAGGTACAGGGTCTCCAGGTTTATCACTGCCTGAGGGACAGGGTCTCCAGGTTTATCACTGCCTGAGGGACAGGGTCTCCAGGTTTATCACTGCCTGAGGGACAGGGTCTCCAGGTTTATCACTGCCTGAGGTACAGGGTCTCCAGGTTTATCACTGCCTGAGGTACAGGGTCTCCAGGTTTATCACTGCCTGAGGTACAGGGTCTCCAGGTTTATCACTGCCTGAGGTACAGGGTCTCCAGGTTTATCACTGCCTGAGGTACAGGGTCTCCAGGTTTATCACTGCCTGAGGTACAGGGTCTCCAGGTTTATCACTGCCTGAGGTACAGGGTCTCCAGGTTTATCACTGCCTGAGGTACAGGGTCTCCAGGTTTATCACTGCCTGAGGTACAGGGTCTCCAGGTTTATCACTGCCTGAGGTACAGGGTCTCCAGGTTTAGCTACTGCCTGAGGTACAGGGTCTCCAGGTTTATCACTGCCTGAGGTACAGGGTCTCCAGGTTTATCACTGCCTGAGGTACAGGGTCTCCAGGTTTATCACTGCCTGAGGTACAGGGTCTCCAGGTTTATCACTGCCTGAGGTACAGGGTCTCCAGGTTTATCACTGCCTGAGGTACAGGGTCTCCAGGTTTAGCTCTGCCTGAGGTACAGGGTCTCCAGGTTTATCACTGCCTGAGGTACAGGGTCTCCAGGTGTATCACTGCCTGAGGTACAGGGTCTCCAGGTGTATCACTGCCTGAGGTACAGGGTCTCCAGGTTTATCACTGCCTGAGGTACAGGGTCTCCAGGTTTATCACTGCCTGAGGTACGGGGTCTCCAGGTTTATCACTGCCTGAGGTACGGGGTCTCCAGGTTTATCACTGCCTGAGGTACGGGGTCTCCAGGTTTATCACTGCCTGAGGTACGGGGTCTCCAGGTTTATCACTGCCTGAGGTACGGGGTCTCCAGGTTTATCACTGCCTGAGGTACAGGGTCTCCAGGTTTATCACTGCCTGAGGTACAGGGTCTCCAGGTTTATCACTGCCTGAGGTACAGGGTCTCCAGGTGTATCACTGCCTGAGGTACAGGGTCTCCAGGTTTATCACTGCCTGAGGTACAGGGTCTCCAGGTTTATCACTGCCTGAGGTACAGGGTCTCCAGGTTTATCACTGCCTGAGGGACAGGGTCTCCAGGTTTAGCTCTGCCTGAGGTACAGGGTCTCCAGGTTTATCACTGCCTGAGGTACAGGGTCTCCAGGTTTATCACTGCCTGAGGTACAGGGTCTCCAGGTTTATCACTGCCTGAGGTACAGGGTCTCCAGGTTTATCACTGCCTGAGGTACGGGGTCTCCAGGTTTAGCTCTGCCTGAGGTACGGGGTCTCCAGGTTTATCACTGCCTGAGGTACGGGGTCTCCAGGTTTATCACTGCCTGAGGTACAGGGTCTCCAGGTTTATCACTGCCTGAGGTACAGGGTCTCCAGGTTTAGCTCTGCCTGAGGTACGGGGTCTCCAGGTTTATCACTGCCTGAGGTACGGGGTCTCCAGGTTTATCACTGCCTGAGGTACGGGGTCTCCAGGTTTATCACTGCCTGAGGTACGGGGTCTCCAGGTTTATCACTGCCTGAGGTACGGGGTCTCCAGGTTTATCACTGCCTGAGGTACAGGGTCTCCAGGTTTATCACTGCCTGAGGTACAGGGTCTCCAGGTTTATCACTGCCTGAGGTACAGGGTCTCCAGGTTTATCACTGCCTGAGGTACAGGGTCTCCAGGTTTATCACTGCCTGAGGTACAGGGTCTCCAGGTTTATCACTGCCTGAGGTACAGGGTCCTCCAGGTTTATCACTGCCTGAGGTACAGGGTCTCCAGGTTTATCACTGCCTGAGGTACAGGGTCTCCAGGTTTATCACTGCCTGAGGTACAGGGTCTCCAGGTTTATCACTGCCTGAGGTACAGGGTCTCCAGGTTTATCACTGCCTGAGGTACAGGGTCTCCAGGTTTATCACTGCCTGAGGGACAGGGTCTCCAGGTTTAGCTCTGCCTGAGGTACAGGGTTTCCAGGTTTATCACTGCCTGAGGTACAGGGTCTCCAGGTTTAGCTCTGCCTGAGGGACAGGGTCTCCAGGTTTATCACTGCCTGAGGTACGGGGTCTCCAGGTTTATCACTGCCTGAGGTACGGGGTCTCCAGGTTTATCACTGCCTGAGGTACGGGGTCTCCAGGTTTATCACTGCCTGAGGTACAGGGTCTCCAGGTTTATCACTGCCTGAGGTACAGGGTCTCCAGGTTTATCACTGCCTGAGGTACAGGGTCTCCAGGTTTATCACTGCCTGAGGTACAGGGTCTCCAGGTTTATCACTGCCTGAGGTACAGGGTCTCCAGGTTTATCACTGCCTGAGGTACAGGGTCTCCAGGTTTATCACTGCCTGAGGGACAGGGTCTCCAGGTTTAGCTCTGCCTGAGGTACAGGGTCTCCAGGTTTAGCTCTCACCAACAGTCTGCTGGACCACTTTACGATCTGACTCAGAGTTTCTGTTCTTTAAAGTCAGGTTACCAAACCATGACATTAGTGAAAAAGACCGAATTGACTCGATAAAAGCACGATAAAACCTGATCATCATGGTTTTGTCAATGTTAAAATAGGACAGTGTCCTAAGACAATACAAACGCTGGTGCCTCCTTGAGCACACTGCTTCACAGTTTGGATCAGAGCTCAATTTTGAGTCAATAATTGTCCCGAGATATTTGTATGATTGCACAAATTGTTTCGATTGTTAAGACTTCATGTATGTGGGGATGTCTTCTAAAATCAATGATCATGTCCTTGGTTTTGCTTATGTTCAGTTGTAGATAGGACTCCTCACAAGTAAACAACCTATAAGTAAGATCTACTTACAGTTAGGAAGTGTTTGTTACTAAAGGGAATCAAGTTAACTTTACTGTCAAATTTCAGTTTTTGTAAGTACATTTTACTCAAGATTACATTTGCAACATATTACAAATCTCCAGTAAAACATATTTGGCTTTTCAGGTTTTTTTTACTTGCTATTCTTACCTTTTATTTAATAAATATGTAGATAATATAATTTGTTCTACATGCAATTCTTATTCAATAAAACTTTTTTCCACAAAGGCAACTACAAAACATGAAACAGTGGACAATTTTAACCCTCCTATTGTCTTCGTCCCCCCCCCCCCTCACTTTGGTGTTCGTGGTCAAATTTGACCGGACCTGTTTTAACTGCTATTACATTAACACAAAAACCATTAATCATCACCACATTTCATTTAACACCCTTTCAAACTGTACATATTGTATCAGACTACTGGTATACATGAAACACTGCAGTAAATATACAAAGAACAGACACTGAACATGTATTGGTGTGCCAGGTGTGATCCATGTGGGGGGATGGGCACATAAGGGGGGGGGGGGAACACATCTAGAGTATGTGTGTGTGTGTGTGTGTGTGTGTGTGTGTGTGTGTGGCCTAGCATTACTATACTTGTGGGGACCTAAATCTGTTTACACAGTCACGTGTGTGAAGACTTGGTTAGGGTTAGGCATGTGTTGGTTATGGTTAAGGTTAGGATAAGTCTCCAGGAAATGCATGTAAGTCAATGTAATGTCCCCTGAAGTGATGTATACATGGTATGTGTGTGTGTGTGTGTGTGTGTGTGTGTGTGTGTGTGTGTGTGTGTGTGAAAAAAATTCAATGAAAGTGGTGATTAGCAATTGTATATGTTCAAATTCTACTGTGAAGGATATCATGAAGCCTTAATGCAATCGAATGTAAAACAAAAAAGTTATGATTGATGAAAGTAGTAAATCGGTCAGATTTGACCCGAAGACAACAGGAGGGTTAAAAACACATTTATGTTGTTCTTTTGTCTGCTATAGATACTTGATCCTGATCTGGGAAATTCTTTCATTACAGAAGCAGATGTGTGTTCAGGCATTAAAATGCAATACTAATTAACAATTACAAATTAAATGAAAAAATGAAAAATATTATATCAAACATAAACAAAACAATATCAAATATTCTGGATAATTAAAATAAAAAATACCACAGGATCCAAAATTGACTTTATAAGAAAGGAGAAACCAAACTATGTAGCAGTGAGTTATCAATCAGCAAGAAAACATATATTAAATGCTCTTAATATCCATCTCTACTTCTGGACTGGAGAGTTATTTTGTTGCTTTGAAGGTCAGCATCATCTTGCGTGCACATTTTATTATCTCTACTTTCACAGCTCGTTCCCACATATCGCTATCTGCAGCTGTGATGTCAGGCCGAGGCGGCAAAGAAACCAAAAACACCAGACTGACTGCTCTCCTCAGAGTCAGAGTGACCTGATCTAATCTCATTCATGTTGCAGCAGATTTGACGCTGGAGGAGTTTGAGATATAGAGGGTGGGACAGGGACGACCTGTTGCTGTGCAGAGAGGTGAGAATCTGAATGATGCATCGTCTCAAACAACAATGGAGAATCCCACTGGAAGCAAATATGTATTCTCCTTCCTTCCTGTTAACTCTCACCTGAAGGATTTAAATCAGAGTGCAGTCACTTTCCTGTAGTGTGTTACGTTTTGGTGCATGTAAATGGTCTGCAAAAGCTAAAATCCACGTGCCAGCTAACCAATCAGAGCAGACTGGGCTCTGGTTTCAGACAGAGGGTGAAAATAGGTGCTGCAGCACAGGCAGTATGAGAACAATAAAGAGAGACACTACATACTGATATACACCTGGACATCAACAGGAGAGGACTCTTTAAAGTAGAGACACTACATACTGATATACACCTGAACACCAGCAGGAGAGGACTCTTTAAAGTAGATACACTACATACTGATATACACCTGAGCATCAGCAGGAGAGGACTCTTTAAAGTAGAGACACTACATACTGATATACACCTGAACATCAGCAGGAGAGGACTCTTTAAAGTAGAGACACTACATACTGATATACACCTGAACATCAGCAGGAGAGGACTCTTTAAAGTAGAGACACTACCTACTGATATACACCTGAACATCAGCAGGAGAGGACTCTTTAAAGTAGAGACACTACATACTGATATACACCTGAACATCAGCAGGAGAGGACTCTTTAAAGTAGAGACACTACGTACTGATATACACCTGAACATCAGCAGGAGAGGACTGTTTAAAGTAGAGACACTACGTACTGATATACACCTGAACATCAGCAGGAGAGGACTCTTTAAAGTAGAGACACTACATACTGATATACACCTGAACATCAGCAGGAGAGGACTCTTTAAAGTAGAGACACTACATACTGATATACACCTGAACATCAGCAGGAGAGGACTCTTTAAAGTAGAGACACTACATACTGATATACACCTGAACATCAGCAGGAGAGGACTCTTTAAAGTAGAGACAATACATACTGATATACACCTGAACATCAGCAGGAGAGGACTCTTTAAAGTAGAGACACTACATACTGATATACACCTGAACATCAGCAGGAGAGGACTCTTTAAAGTAGAGACACTACATACTGATATACACCTGAGCATCAGCAGGAGAGGACTCTTTAAAGTAGAGACACGACATACTGATATACACCTGAACATCAGCAGGAGAGGACTCTTTAAAGTAGAGACACTACATACTGATATACACCTGAACATCAGCAGGAGAGGACTCTTTAAAGTAGAGACACTACATACTGATATACACCTGAACATCAGCAGGAGAGGACTCTTTAAAGTAGAGACACTACATACTGATATACACCTGAACATCAGCAGGAGAGGACTCTTTAAAGTAGAGACACTACATACTGATATACACCTGAGCATCAGCAGGAGAGGACTCTTTAAAGTAGAGACACGACATACTGATATACACCTGAACATCAGCAGGAGAGGACTCTTTAAAGTAGAGACACTACATACTGATATACACCTGAACATCAGCAGGAGAGGACTCTTTAAAGTAGAGACACTACATACTGATATACACCTGAACATCAGCAGGAGAGGACTCTTTAAAGTAGAGACACTACATACTGATATACACCTGAGCATCAGCAGGAGAGGACTCTTTAAAGTAGAGACACGACATACTGATATACACCTGAACATCAGCAGGAGAGGACTCTTTGAAGTAGAGACACTACATACTGATATACACCTGAACATCAGCAGGAGAGGACTCTTTAAAGTAGAGACACTACATACTGATATACACCTGAACATCAGCAGGAGAGGACTCTTTAAAGTAGAGACACTACATACTGATATACACCTGAACATCAGCAGGAGAGGACTCTTTAAAGTAGAGACACTACATACTGATATACCTGAAAATGAGCAGAACACGTCGTCCTCAACACATTTCATAAACTCTCTAATGGCAAAATGCATATCAGTTTTTCCAACCATGCAAAAATATCAGGAGAGCTTCTAATGCTTTCTGTAATTTTCCATGTCTACAAAGTTATCACGCACATATAAATCAATAGCATGACTTCGCAGGGCTACTAAGGGTCAGAAACTTCACAAAGTACCTTTATGTTGTGATCAGACAGAGCCTGAGGCAACAGTGAAGCATCTAGCAGCTGCTTTTGCATTCCTGAGTTATTTCAGGAGCGCTCTGAGTGCATGGAGTTGAAAAGAAAAATCAACCCAGGGCTACCAAGCAGGCAATGTCATTGACATTTTCCCAATTGTCTGATTGGATGAACTGAAGGCGTTAGAGTGCTGGATACTTGACCTTTATGTCTTCACTTGAACTGTTTTTAGTAACTATAAGGTAGCACACAGTTCATAGTTTGTGGAGAGCTAACATTAGCACTCGTTGGTCAACAAATAAGCCGCTATTTTCTTTCAATCATCCTCAAATTCCACGAAACAGACAGTGTGTCTTACATTTTGAACTTGCAAAAGAGTCAGATTGAGCCTTTAATCTAATCTAACGCTATTTGTTGTTTGTTTATATCACGCAGTCTGTTCTTCTTCTCTCGGTGTATCACGCAGTCTGTCTTCCGGTTGTTGCCTCTTTTGAATGACGAACACACACTACCGCCGCCTGCTGGTAAGGAGAGTTATTGCAACTCACGCATGCACAGTTCGTACGTGCTTCTTGGCCGTCGGCTGAAGTCTTTGCGGTGAGTTCCAGTGCGACACATGGCCAAGACGCAGGAGACGCGAGGCGACGCAACAGTCCGGTCCGTCTGTGTGAGTTCTTTGGTGTCAGCTTGGTGTGTCCCTACCTTAAGACTCAAAAGAGAAGATTAAATTGTAAAAGATATTGTGTTATGTACAGCTGAAAAGAAAAACCCTGTCCTACTTTGAGCTAATGGGTCACTGTCTGATATATCAAATATGGTTCGTGAGTTTTTGGGATGGAGCTGTTTCATGACAAATTGTTGATAAGAAAATACAAGGCTGTTAATTCCCATAACACTTTTGAATCCTGCAGATTCAGAGCTTCTTACGGCTTCCCTCTGAGAGTTTTTATAAAGATTTGGTTCCTGATAAACTTATCACAAGGTAGTCATGCAGAAGTTTAAAATTGAAGCAAAACAAACGTTGTTTATAAATCTGTTTGCCCCTCGCAATCTTACAGAGTGATTAAACTAGTACATGGTCATTATTGGAGAAGTGAATGATATCTAGTCTTCATGAAGGCTTTCATTTGTGTCTCTGAGATTGTAGCCTTTGCAGACCATTGAGATGCACCAAAAACAAAAGAAGTAGAAGAACAGGCAGAGGTGTAAACACACTGGGGATATTGGATAAGAAAAGACTCTGGGGATTGGAAGGGGTGTCACACAGGAAACACCATTTCACGAAACACCTCAGTGGGAATCAGTAACCCTCCCTGTGACCAGAAATTGGTGAGCAGAAAGAAAACAGCAGGGAGGGGAAATGGTGAGAAAGGGACGAGAGGAGGATGAAGAGCCACAAATAAATGAAGATGACTCAGGACAACTGTTACAAATATACTTTGAAACACTTGTAAGAGCCACATTTATTTTTAAACCTGTGTAAGGTGTCTAAAGATGTGACCGCCAATTCTGTCCCACTCCAGACAATGCATGAGAGGGTTGAAATATCTTTGGAAGTAGAGTGTCTTATTTATAAGCAATAAGGACACGATAATTACTCACATATATAATCTCTGGGCTAGCTTACATGGAAGGAAGTGCATCGCAGAGTTCATCTAGCATTGTTTGTGTGACGATCTGTCTGTGTTGTGTTTGTTCATGTCTAGATCTGTCTTTGGTTTCCTGTTTGGTTTCCCCCCCCGTCGTGCCTGTTGCTTCCTGTCTCTGTGTTCCCTCCTGCCTGGTTGCCTGATTGTGTTCACCTGTTGCCCCTGTGTGTTCTCCTCCCTCCTCACCTGTGTCTTGTGTGTGTGATTAGTCTGCATTTAAGTTCTGGTTTTTCCGTCTGTCGTCGTGAGTTTCTTGACGTTGTTGGATGGTTTATGTTCTGAGCGACTTTATGTTTTGTCTTGCCCAGTTTTGACTTTGTTTGCCTGGCCTAGTTCTGGAACTAAAGGATTCCTGCTTTCAACATATCTTCTGCATTTGGGTCCTATATATACCTCGCCGTTTGACTTTCTGTTAGGGAAATAATTTGCTTAGGTATTCAACCTTTGACACAGTTCATCATTTTCTCCTCTCACTGTCTCCTTTCCCACAGCATAGGTCTACGGCCTTGGGTATTAGGGGTGTAACGGTATCCGTATACGTCCCGTACCGTCACGGTTCGGCACATGCAGTCACACGACGAATACGCCTTTTTTTTTACGAGTGGGAAAAAAGTCTGTCATTCAGGGCAGTATCCACTACACTATTTATAATCCAGGGGGCGGTATTGCGCCTAAAAGCTGTTTGCCAGCCGCCCTTAAACAACAAATGAAGAACAAGAAGAAACACAACAACAAAACGAACAAAATACAAGAAGAAGAAAAGTTAGTATGGCGATTTCAGATAACACACAGGAGCTAGAACCCACCTGCTTCTTTTAAATCAGCTGTGTGGGAACATTTCGGGTTCCCTGTGGACTACAATAACGATTAAGTGTGCGAGTGGTGGATCGGACGAGGACGGTGTGTCGGCGTTGTTCGATAGCGGTGCAATGGCAACACACGCCATGCTAAATCATACCAGAAGGCATCACCCAGATTTGCCAATCACCAGAGCCCGGCAAAAGACAACAGCACTTCAACAGCTGATCCCCGCTGTTTTTAATAAACCAATAGACATGAAAGCCGTGAGACCAAAATAAATAACGGAAGCTTTTGGCATATGTTGTTCAACAACTATGCGCTCTTGAAACACTTCTTTATTATTTATGATGTCATATTTTCAAGACATTCTTTTTAGTTTTACAGCTTGATGAAACCTTTTGTTTGACATCAGCCATTATAGATAATATGGCCATCTGAGTGTGTGGTTCTGTTTGTGGTTTGTTTTGAACTGTTCAATACAGTTAATTATTCAAAATGTCAGAGTTCCTTATTTTTAAACTGAAACTTGCGCTACTGTTCAAACATAAATAACAACAAACCTGGAATTATGCATTTGGGACTTTTTTTGCTTTTTCTTGTTGTACCGAACCGTACCGAACCGTGACCCCCAAACCGAGGTACGAACCGAACCATGACTTCTGTGAACCGTTACACCCCTATTGGGTATTGCTGCTATCTCTCTTAAGGAGGGGCAGCTTGGGAACATTGTTGTTGCCAGTCTATGACCGAGCACAAGCCGCCATGAGGTAGTTCACTGTTCAGGGACGAAGGTTCCCTGGCACACATTCTTTTCTATGGACGAGAGCTCTAGTTAGATTCAGGGTCCATATTTGTTTAGTCTCACTGATGAAGAATGTTGATTATTACACTCTGAACTATTAAAACCTCGAGCTGCAGAATAGTTCTTCAGAATTGGTTTGGCAACCACTGTGTCAACTCGTGACACACCACCTGTCTTGTCAACTCTCCGGCCGAAACTCCAAATAAACCATCAGTGTTTGACATCAAAGCTCTGGCTCTCCTCGTGTCTCTCTGAGTCCTGACTCCATCAGAGCTCCAGCTCTCCTCGTGTCTCTCTGAGTCCTGACTCCATCAGAGCTCCAGCTCTCCTCGTGTCTCTGAGTCCTGACTCCATCAGAGCTCCAGCTCTCCTCGTGTCTCTCTGAGTCCTGACTCCATCAGAGCTCCAGCTCTCCTCGTGTCTCTCTGAGTCCTGACTCCATCAGAGCTCCAGCTCTCCTCGTGTCTCTCTGAGTCCTGACTCCATCAGAGCTCCAGCTCTCCTTGTGTCTCTGAGTCCTGACTCCATCAGAGCTCCAGCTCTCCTCGTGTCTCTGAGTCCTGACTCCATCAAAGCTCCAGCTCTCCTCGTGTCTCTCTGAGTCCTGACTCCATCAAAGCTCCAGCTCTCCTCGTGTCTCTCTGAGTCCTGACTCCATCAAAGCTCCAGCTCTTCTCGTGTCTCTCTGAGTCCTGACTCCATCAAAGCTCCAGCTCTCCTCGTGTCTCTCTGAGTCCTGACTCCATCAAAGCTCCAGCTCTCCTCGTGTCTCTCTGAGTCCTGACTCCATCAGAGCTCCAGCTCTCCTCGTGTCTCTCTGAGTCCTGACTCCATCAAAGCTCCAGCTCTCCTCGTGTCTCTCTGAGTCCTGACTCCATCAGAGCTCCAGCTCTCCTCGTGTCTCTCTGAGTCCTGACTCCATCAAAGCTCCAGCTCTCCTCGTGTCTCTCTGAGTCCTGACTCTCCATTGCTACAGAAGTTTCCCCCACACTTTCCAACTCTCAGTTTTGGAAAAAGTAAAAGGAGACAAATAGGTGTCTAATAGGAAAATCAATGCAGAATGAAAACAGTAATTTCTTCTTATTGAGCAGGAGGTAACGTAGCAATATGCTAATGCTTGATAAGATTAAGAAGCAGGTTCAGGTTTTAGATGAAATAATCTCCAACTTGCCTTATGGGAAATGTTTTGAGGATCTGTTCAGAGGCTGGGAAATAGACTGCAAGGCTAAAATAACTAACATTGTTTTATTTAAACAATCATAATCTAGATATCTATTAACAGTTCTAGCAAACAAACATGCAAGAATAGAATATAAGTTAAAGATAAGGAAGTCCAGCACTGTGTTCTTTGTCATAGAGATGCAATACAATGTTATCTAATAAGCTGTTCAATCCCCCATGTTGAAATGCCCGATAGATATGAATAAGGGCTGCACAGTGAATCAAAATGGTATCGAAATAGCAAAATGGACGAGAGCGATGTCCAAATTGCAGTAAGCTTAATATTTGGTAAAGACTAAATATGGTTAGGGTTAGGGTTGCCATATT
The DNA here is from genome assembly GCA_028583405.1 of Pogonophryne albipinna. NCBI lineage: Eukaryota > Metazoa > Chordata > Actinopteri > Perciformes > Artedidraconidae > Pogonophryne > Pogonophryne albipinna. Next base: position 40,998,861 of record CM053248.1, read on the forward strand.
CTACTTGATTAAAACAAAACTTGCATTTTTTAAGATGGTGATTCACTGTAATATCAATATCAGTGAAAATAATCACAAAAACAAGTTATTTTTCCAAATCCTGCAGCCCTGATATCGATCACCCTTTTTGACATTCATCAAAGCCATTTTCACACAAAGGAAGACAGGGAAGAAGCTTTCTGCATGACATCGATCACCTCGGCTGGCGATCACAGCCGCTCAGTGGGAGGCGGTGACATCATCATCATCATCATCATCATCATCATCATCATCATCATCATCATAAAAAATTTTTTTTTGCTGCATGTACCTTTTGAGTAATCGGAGGGGAATTTCTTGTTGTTTGTTTTTAACTTGTGATGTGTCCTTTTGTAAAGCACTTTGAGCTGCATGTGTTGTATGAAAAGTGCTGTGTAAATAAAGCTTTATTATCATCATCATCATCATCATCATCATCATCATCATCATCATCACATTAAATTACATGTTACTTGTTAGACGCTTTTATCCAAAGCTCAATACTGTGGACAATCCCCACAGGAGCAGTTTGGGGTGAAGTGCCTCAGGGACACAACGACATGCTGACTCCAGTGGGGTTTGAACCTGTGCCCCCCTTATCCCAACACCAACACACTAGCCCACTGCGCCACACGCCTCATCACCTGATGACCCCCCCCCCCTTTTAAATCAGTGCTCAGGGTAAAAGCTTCAGGGTAATGAGAGGCGGGTGAAAGACAGACAGTGTTTTATAAATGGACAAGTCAAGATAAAATGTTTAGTTTTCTGGGGGCCTGTACGTTCTGATCAAAGCCTTGACAGAAGGAACACTTTGTTCAGGACTAATGCAAAGTATACCTCCATTATTAGAGAGCAGCCACTGAGTCCCTTTCTCTGTTAACTGCATGTGCTTTAAAAGCTCATAAGTGGGATTATTATTCAGGGAGAGATTTCCTTTCAACCAGCAAAATAACTGGTACCAGCTGTTTTTTTGAGAGGTCAAACAGCTGAGCGTTCACCTCAGTGGCGAACCGTCAGGGCCTTCAAGGTATTCAGAGAATACCCTGGAACACTCAGATAAAACAAACAAAACATCGATTTAATTATATAAATAAAATGTATATAAAATGAATAAATGAGAATGGTATCTGTGTTGTTGATCTGTAATATTAGTGTTACGTTGATTTGTTTGTCCTTCTCGGACCATGCACTACGCATTTCAGTGGTTTTGTGTTAGAAAAGAAAGCAACCAATCAGATCTTGTTCTGGGTCTCTGGGTAGAATATCCTTCAACAAGGTATTCTACATCCTTGATCGAATGCCCTGGCCGTTGCACTGAATGAGAGCGTACGTTTGGACTGACAGTTTGATCAACCAATCAGATATTGATTTGTAGCCAATGGGCGTGTTCTTTCAGAGTTCCCCTCGGTTCCAGGTGCTCTAGAAGGCCCGCTAGTTAACTGGCTCGAGACAGAGGATCATTCTAGATCAGGGGTGCCCAACCTTTTTTGAACCGAGAGCTACTTTTAAAGTTGCCAGTCTGCTATATATATATATCTACCAGTCCAAATAGAGAGGCGTAGCCATTACTGACAGCCTACTACCAGGTAAATACACACTTCTACTTGTATAAAACTGACCTTTGTACGATGAATACTTCATAAAATACTGCAGATCCTTTATCTCACCTCTTTCTAATCTACACACATACAAGTATTTAACTGAAGTTACACAACAGTGTTGTTGATACAGAGTTTATTCACACGGCACTACAGTGGGTAATGTTTTCAAGAAACATTGAACAGTGCTGCCACATATGATACAGGGAAAAAGAAAAGACTCTGAACCCTTTCTTTGCCATTATATAAAAATAGTGTTGCTACAAAAGTGAAAATTAGGCTTACTAATAAGACAACTCAGATCTGAAGCTAATCAGGAATCTGCTGCCAAAGTGCAATAAAAAAGACAACATTAATAGAATCAAACCCTTTTTATTGCATTTTAGTCGAGTATAAAAAGAAATGCCTTTTAAAATAGGATGCAAGCAACACTAGTTTCTTAACCTGAATTGATAATGGACTATAATCAATTTAAGTTTGCATTCTTATACCATTTTGTGCAATAATTATAATGAATAAGTTCAAACAAACAAAAACTTACAGGTGATTAATAACGGTATCTAACTTGAGTTTTTATTATATCAAAAACCTGTTGAAATGCTTCTGTTATTTTTACTGTCCCCAAAAAGCACGTCGACAGCCTCCAGGAATGCTTCTTTCACAACTTCGCCGCCTTTGAAAGACTTCATGTGTTTCTCAAGACCGTGACTGACACGATGAGATGCTCTGGAGCAGCCTTGCTCTTGTTGTTGGGCCTGGTGAAAATTGACTGCTGTGCATTTAGCTGTCCTTTCAGGCCCCTCCCCTTTTGGGAGCGTAGGGCAGAATTAGGAGGGAATTCCGTCTCGTAGCGTTTGTGCACTGTTTTGAAATGCCTCTCTAAATGACCCTTCTTCGATAAAGCCACGCTCGCATTGCAGATGAGAGACAGATGAGAGACAGATGAGAGACAGATGAGAGACAGATGGACTTTGAATTGGAATAGATACAAGAATAATCATCCTCCCACTCGGAGTGAAAATTATATATTTTGGGCTTTTTTGCTTCTGCCATAATTGCGGTCTTGTGTGTGCGGACTGTCACTCCTGTTGACACGGACAACGTCAGCGAACTAGTGCACTGCCCACCAGCCACGCCCCGACACATGGGGTCTAGCCGGCCAATCACAAAGCTTTGATGCGTTCAAGTGCATTATTCTGGCACAGGAAGATTATGTTATAGGACATTAACGATAAAACAGAATATTGTTGTTCTATGTGTCTACAGAAGGTCCAGTTGTGATAGACACGGTTCGCCACTGGTTCACCTGCATGTTACTTTCAGGTCGAGACTGTCAATGTGTATCTGGAGCGTTTTGTACTAAAAGCCCCACTCCACAGAAACAACATAAAACACATATTACACTTTCCACAATGTATTCTCATCTTCTGTAATCTCTTTCACTTCTGTGGTTCAACGAAGCCTCTCCTGCCACTAAAATGCGAGTTTCTTCAGCGTAATTTAAAATGTGACACACAACAAAACCAATTGGAAGTTGGATTTGCCTGCTCTCTGAATTGTTTTGACTTTTTGAAGGATTTATGTTCCTCAAAGACCTTTTTCTTTCATGACGAAGAAGAGACGATGAAGACGGCATAAAATGCAACAATCGCACATGCAATATCGTTACGACTAAAATGTGGGATTCAAAATAAAAACGTTACAACTATTGCTGTTCATTTACGTCACATTCAACCTTCTCTTTCCCCTTTGTTCTTGCCCTTCGAACACATCCTAGTTTGTTTCTCTGTCCTTGTCTCATTACTCATTCCTGATAATTGTGCTACCGATATAAAAAAACTGTTTCAGTTCTTCAGGTTGGGTTTTGGAGGTGGATTACTTCTGCATGTTGGGATGTGGAGATTGTCTCCATTGGTTGTGACTGACCCGAACGTTTATTACGTAAAAGCTATTAAACTCTCAACATTAGCGCACCAGTAATGAGTCGTTGTACTTCCTGGAACATAATGAACTGCCCAATATAAATGCTGCTTCTTGAAAGAGCTGCATGTTGTATTACAAGTTAATCACTGGGTCATTTCATTCAGAAAAGCCTTCTGTTCAGACTCTCCAGGTCAGATCACTTATGTATTACAAGAACATCAGAGACAGGACGGGATGATCCTCACAATATAACCTGAGACTGTAACTGAGAAAACGCTTCCTCTTCTCTTGATTGCATCGTACCAGAAAAGGAAGGGAAAAACCAGACTGAAAGAACAATGTCAGAGCTTTTCTCCTTCAAAGACTCAAGCACTGAAGATGTCTGAATGTATGTAGATATACAAATAAAAGCATTGTCCTTATAATACAAAACCCAACAGCTGAAATGCAGAAAAACATTCAAACATATCCCAAGCAGCCAGAAACAAAGCTCTGAATGTTTGCTAGTGTTATTTTTGACTGCCTAATGTTGAAAACAAATGTATTTCTACTTAATAAGGTAGTATGATAGTGTTTGGAGGTTTTTCTGCCGCCAACAAGTAACGAAAAACTGTTGTTGGTATTGTAAATCTTTTTTCTTAGGCTCACTCCAACTAGAGCTGCATTCATTTGAAAAAGTAAAATTATTTTTGACTGATATTGCAAGTGAATTTGGTTCATAATTCTTGTTTTGATTGTAAAATACATTAAATGATTATAGTGTGAGTTTATATTTGGATATATAGTAAGCAAGCATCTTGGTATAAGTCTACACAAAGTCTGCAGCTGCACAATACTTCATTCAAAAAGTATTTGGACACATAATTAGACTTGAACAAATACTGTGATTCCTGCAATTTGAATACTGCACTAGTCCATATAACTATTAGTACATGTTGATTAAAAGTGCAGCCTTACCCACAACAATTTATAAAGGTGTGGAAAGACAATCACTCAAGTGAAAAAGAGAATCTTAAACATGAACATAACATAGTTGGATGACGACCAAAACAGAGCAAAAAGGAAATGAGGAACTGGATTTAAATTAGCTGGAAAGCCCCCCGAAAAAACTATGAAATGACAGCCCTTAGTGATTGTTTTATGTGAGAAAGAACATTACAGCCTTTCCGAACACAAACAAGTTAACCCTTCAGCGCTGTCAGCAGCACGCCACAGGGTTTACCATCAAACAAGGCGACAGTGTCACCAATAATGGTGAGGAATGTGCTTCAGTGTTAACTTTCATCAAAACGTAATTGCCTTAAATCAGGGGTGGGGACCTCCGGCCCCCGGGCCATATACGGCCCGCGAGACCATTTGGTTTGGCCCTCGAGGTCATTTATAAACACACGAAAAAAAGAAAAAAATTAAAGAAATCTAGACCGCAAAATAATTAAACAAGCGAGTGCCTGTTTTTCCTGGCAACGGCCATGGTCCTTGAACACAACACGAGCCTAGCGTGTCATCACGTGGTATATGTCTCGTCTGACAGGGGTGCAGTTCTGACGGAGAGCAACAGAACGCCGCTCCGGGACTTCAAAAAAATGCAGTACCCATAAGTCCGTAGGCTACACATGCATGTTAAATGCACACGTGCCTTAAATCGTGTGTACAGACACAAAGGTGCAAGCTAGAAGCCAAATTCAATATATTTCTTCTTACTATCTATTTCCACATGTATATCTTTTTTTAATTTTTAATCTTTTAATGCTATTTTATTTCTATTTATAATTCTGAAATATTTTGGACTGTTTATTTCTGTGTCTTAGTTTCTCTTATGTACATTGCCTTGTGTTTTTTATGCTGCTGCAACGCAAACATTTTCCAAATTACTAGGGATAGGGCTAGGGTACTTCTTATCGATATATATATAAATAAATATCTACCTACCTACCCACCCATCCATCCATCCATCTATCCATCCATCCATCCATCCATCCATCTATCCATCTATCCATCCATCCATCCATCCATCCATTTATCTATCCATCCATCCATCCACCCATCCATCATCTATCTATCTATCCATCCACCCATCCATCCATCTATCTATCTATCCATCCATCCATCCATTTATCCATCCATCCATCCATCCATTTATCTATCCATCCATCCATCTATCTATCTATCCAGCTATCTACCCACCCATCCATCCATCCATCTATCTATCCATCTATCTATCCATCCATCCATCCATCCATCTATCTATCCAGCTATCTACCCACCCATCCATCCACCCATCCATCCATCCATTTATCTATCTACCCATCCATCCATCCATCTATCCATCCATCCATCCATTTATCTATCCATCTATCCATCCATCTATCTATCCAGCTATCTACCCACCCATCCATCTATCCATCCATCCATCCATCTATCCATCCATCCATCCATCTATCCATCCATCCATCCATCTATCCATCCATCCATCTATCCATCCATCCATCTATCCATCTATCTATCTATCTATCAGGTTTCAAAGCTGTCACATGTGACAGACGTGATGACGAATATTGATTCTTTGTGTGTCTTTCTTTACCCTTTGAGAGAGATTAACCATTGACGCTCAAACAGATAAAAAGAAAATACCTTTTATCTTTTGGTTCAATAAGTCCTAATGATGTTTGACTGAAGGAGCCCCATTACAAGCCACTTACAGATTATCTTCCAGCAAAATGCACAAAAAGGCTGATTTGTTATCATGAGCACGTTATCTGCTTTTCTTTGTAAGGGACAGCGACTGTAAGAAGTGTGCCGAGCGTGTGATGAGTCACCGCTCAGGGTAAGACAATGACAAACTTGGAATGAAACACATGCAACTATTTACGTAGTGTTACTAATTAACACCAACTTTTACAAAAATGACCCAATAGCATAGCAACTTCATCAAATCTGGAGATAATTATGGGTTAATGTGACAAAGGTAACTTCGTCACTATGGACTGACGGCTTCAGGCCGGGTAATAGTGCACTTTATTAGCGTGATTGCACAGTACAGTTGATGTCTGTGGCTGATGATTGTGTGCACCTGGTGTCCTGTGTTGTCTCCTCCCCCTTCACCTGTGTCTTGTTGTGCTGATTAGAGTGTGTATTTAGGCTATGTTTCCCTGTCTGTTGAGGAAACTGGTAGTGTGTGTGAGATCCTTGTGGCTGCAGGATGTGTGCAAGGAGAACAGCAGGATTGAGGCTGTGAACTTTGTGCCCATGATTTTAATAAATGCCCACGTCGGGTTATATTTTTGGACGTTCTGCCTCTGCCTCCTTGCTTGGTCTGGGTCGCTCAACGGTCAGCTTCACAGTTAATGTGCAGTGAGGCATTTGATTTAAAAATGATCATATTGCTTAAAACTATTTTTAAATGACGGTAGCACTGATCAAGGTTTTTTGTTACTTTCCATAGTGTTCACTTTAGTGTTTACTTCCTGTCTGTCTTCTTCTGCTGTTTCCTTTAATGTTTACTTCCTGTCTTCTTCTGCTGTTTCCTTTAGTGTTTACTTCCTGTCTGTCTGTCTTCTTCTGCTGTTCCCTTTAGTGTTTACTTCCTGAATGTCTTCTTCTGCTGTTCCCTTTATTGTTTACTTCCAGTCTTCTTCTGCTGTTCCCTTTATTGTTGACTTCCTGTCTTCTTCTGCTGTTCCCTTTATTGTTTACTTCCTGTCTGTCTTCTTCTAGTGTTTACTTCCTGTCTGTCTTCTTCTGCTGTTCTCTTTAATGTTTACTTCCTGTCTGTCTGTCTGTCTTCTTCTGCTGTTCCCTTTAGTGTTTACTTCCAGTCTTCTTCTGCTGTTCCCTTTAGTGTTTACTTCCTGTCTTCCACTCTGTTTTCTGATGGAGAAATATAATGTTTGTTTGTCCACATCTGACGTTAAATTGATCGGATTTCTCTCGGTGGACTGATATGACTGCACTTAATTCCCCTTAGCAACGGTCTGTTCTCCTTAGCAACGGTCTATTAGCAATAATTAACAACCTCTGGAACGTCCAAATTGACTAATCAGGACAGAGTATTCAACAAAGCCGTGTAATAAGATGTAGATAACGCCATAACTTAATCTCTCTTGTGCAATTTGTCATTTTTCCACATTAAGCATTTACAATTCCTACATTCTTAGTTATGAGCAACTACATTATAATTAATGTGGCACTTTGACAGTAAAATGCACCATTAACAGCGTTGGCGGGCAGCACACGTAGAGAAAGCTTTCTTTTCTACTAAAAATACTTGAATTGCAGTATTATGTAAAGCTTGTCAGTGATTGGTTGACTGCATGATTCACCACCATCACTGAAGAAGATGTGATTGTGTGACTCAAGTCTCTAGCACTTCTGCATCTTAAGCATCTTTTGAAAATAATAATAAAACATTCTCTTTCAAGGCGTTCGGAAAGAGGATTCTTCAGGATTCACTTTGACGTCAATACACGCAGAAAACCAACGTTGTTTCCAGCCTGATAAGATGCAATACTTAGTCATAGAGATATCTAGTCTATGACATATGAGTCTTGACTGCCGTATCCTGATCCTACACATTAAAGATATGATATACTGATATACAACTATCTTGTCCGGCAAGTAAAAACTTCTCTAAAAGTTGAATCATTCTCAGGGACACGTTTAGGACAGTTTGTCTTGATGTGATGAAGACGGATCAACTGTAATTGAATGGACAGATAGAAAGCTACGACTTGACTCACAATGAATCACATTTTCTAAGCAATTTGTTGGATAATTTCTTGTAGTAAAAAGGGATTTGAGCCTTTTTGATGGCGTTTTTGTGTATTTTATGCACCCAACAGTATAGGGCTTACCCCTAGATCCCACCGGGTCCGTCTGCGCCGCGGCGTCCGCAAGGCACGCGGCCACTCTAGTCAATGGGTGTATTCCACCAGACGCGCCGCGTTACGGCTCAGAAGCGTCCCAGAAGCGTCTCGCCGCTGGGCTCCGCTCGAAATAGGATTGAAGTCTATTTTTCGACGCGACGCAGCCGGGTAATGTCGGGCAGGAAGTGGAACGGTGACAGCATCCGGCCCATCCCCCAAAACCGGTTCCTTCTCCTCCCCCCATCCCTCCTCTGTAGTCTTTCCAGTAGGAGAATAAAGGCCAGCGTTCTCCTTCGGTTTACAGGCACTGTGTAAATTATATAGAATAATTATGATGATGAATGCTTTTTATTTACCACTAAAATACAGCAACCCATCTTTGATTCATGTTGTTTTTAACTGGACTATTACAATTATTATTAATTATGTCTGCAGTCTACAACACAACAAAATAGGAAATAACAACAATAAACACGATTTAAACAGACACAAAAATAAACCATTTAACTCCGTAGCCTACTTACTTTCTTGTAGAAGTACAAATGTCCAGGAAATATGCCCAAATCAACAAGAACTGCGAGCCGGCATGCACGACGCTCCGCTTCCGTAATGCTTCTGAAATGCTCGTGAAACGCGCCCGGTAGGGTATGACGCCGGAGGAGGCCGGACCAAAACCGCGGCACAGCAGTTACCCAGCCTGCACAAGATTAAGTATAGAAGCTTCAACATGTAGAGTATTTCTTACCACATTCCAGAATAATGGATTAAAGATGATGGCGATCACTGCGATGCAAAAGCTGGAGTCTCGAAAGTTGATGTATTTCAGAACTTCTTTCATCAGGGTCACGTCCATCTGAGAGACACAGCCATACACAAAAACACAAGTTCATTGAAGGAAATATGTTTTTTGTCATCCATCGCTGGTTATAACATAATTTTAAATATCTTAGGAGTTCTGTATGGCAATGGAAATACTATACCAGGTTTCCATTCAAATTTAGCGCAATATTTAACAACTTTTTAGAAAATGTCCTAAAGATAATGCAAACTAATGTTAGTTTTTCAGCCAATTCTGATATGAGAATAAAAGCTGTTGTTAAGGAAACTGGGGCGGAAGCTGGGGCGGAAGCTGGGGGGGGAAGCTGGGGCGGAAGCTGGGGGGGGGAAGCTGGGGTGGAAGCTGGGGTGGAAGCTGGGGCGGAGGCTGGGGCGGAAGCTGGGGCGGAAGCTGGGGCGGAGGCTGGGGCGGAGGCTGGGGCGGAAGCTGGGGCGGAGGCTGGGGCGGAAGCTGGGGCGGAGGCTGGGGGGGAAGCTGGGGTGGAAGCTGGGGCGGAAGCTGGAGCGGAGGCTGGGGCGGAAACTGGGGCGGAAGCTGGGGCGGAGGCTGGGGCGGAGGCTGGGGCGGAAGCTGGGGCGGAGGCTGGGGCAGAAGCTGGGGCGCAGGCTGGGGGGGGAAGCTGGGGCGGAGGCTGGGGCGGAGGCTGGGGCGGAGGCTGGGGGGGAAGCTGGGGCGGAAGCTGGGGCGGAGGCTGGAGCGGAGGCTGGGGCGGAGGCTGGGGCGGAGGCTGGGGTGGTGGCTGGGGCGGAGGCTGGGGCGGAGGCTGGGGGGGAAGCTGGGGCGGAAGCTGGGGCGGAGGATGGGGCGGAAGCTGGGGCGGAGGCTGGGGCGGAAGCTGGGGTGGTGGTGGGGCAGGCGAGCAGCAGTAACATGAAACACAGCAGCAGGAACATGAACGTAGCAATAGCAACGTGAACACAGCAGTGGCAGCATAGCGAGGCAGAGGCAGGAAGACCTGGCAGCTTCAATAGAGCGGCATGTTTAGGAGAATGTGTGTGGTTGGTTGTCAGAGGGACGAGGCGCGTCACGTGTTAATGTATCATTGGTGCTCGAGTTGACTGCCTGAACTAGCTCGCAGGCTTCGATCCTTTTATTTTCTTGGCCAGTAAGATCCTTTTTTATTGTTGAAGTAATATTTCAACTTTCAAAGCTGGAATTAAAACAAAACTTCCAACTGAGAGACACAGCCATGCACAATATCATTGAGAAAAGTATGTTTTTTTGTCATCCAAAGCTGGTTAGGAAACGTTTTAAAATATCATAGGAGTTCTGTATAGCAATGGAGACACTATACAGGTTTCCCTTCAACTTTTTAGAAAATCTCCTAAAGATAATGCGAACTAATGTGTGTTTCCCATCACATTCTAATGTGAGAATAAAAGTAACATCAAGATAAACATTTGGTTGCACAAATTCTCCAGCAGGGTACAATAAAAACCATTTATTTTCTTAGCCTTTTTTATCGTTAAAGTTATATTTCAACTTTAAAAGCTGGAAGTAAAATAAAATTAGCTCTACTTGAACCAACTTGCTCTTGTACGTTTCTTTACTTCTGTGTTGTGTACACAGTAGTGGACTTTCATACAATGTTCTCATCGTGAGCAAATTGCACAAACGGATGACCTTTTCGAAATTGGACCCATTGCAAATTGGCCAACAATTGTATTTTAATGACTGATATGATGTGGAGCAGCATAGAGGCATTTTGCTTCTGTCACACAGTGTGCTTTTGCCTGGTGACGCAAGAGAGTAAAAGCATCAACGTATGTCTTATAGGTCAATGGCCTCAATTATGTTTGGATGCTTTTTAAATCTCCTAAAGATAATGCAAACTAATGTGCGTTTTCCATCCGATTCTGATAAAAGAATAAAAGCTGTTGTACGCATCAAGTTAAACACTCGATTGCACAAATTCTCCAGTGGAGTTCAACTAAAACCATTGCCAAAAAAGATACCAAGAACAAGATAAAGTACTTAAAGAGAGTGCCATTTAAATCTCAAAGGATGGATAACCATGTATTTCAACTTTAAAAGCTGGAAGTAAAATACAATTAGCTCTACTTGTTCTGTTTCTTTACCTACTTTCGGAAATTGGACCATTGCAAATTGGCCAACAGTTGTATTTTAATGACAGATATGATGTGAAGCAGAGGCATTTTTCTTCTGTCACACTGGAGTGCTTTTGCCTGGTGATGCAAGAGAGTAAGAGCTTCAACGTATGTCTTACGGTACGTCCACACGGCAGCGTCGCATTAAAGCTTGCCGGGGGGCGTGTCTGGCGTGCGACCAACAACCAATCACATTAATCTACCGCCCCGGACACACAATCACACGGTTTGATTGGCTAGAGCAGGGGTGTCAAACTCAATTTCATCGCGGGCCACATTAGCATTATGGTTGCACTCAAAGGGCCGGTTGTAACTATATAAATATACATATATAAATATATAATATATATATAAAATAATGTGTTATATTACATTATTGCCTCTGAATTGGATTATTATCGGATAGGGTAATAACTAACTACGTTTGAAAGCAGAAGTCCAGGGCAAATAATTGCAAGTCTCTTCAGTGCACATGTCACAAAACGAGATGCATTGTGGGACATGTAGTTTATGGGCAACCTCCTTCTGTAAAGTGGCATGTAACCGTATAATAAACGTAATATATTCTTTGCAAGCTCTTGCGGGGCCACATAAAATGAAGTCGCGGGCCGGATTTGGCCCCCGGGCCTTGAGTTTGAGACCCCTGGGCTAGAGCTTGCACTGGCATATGATTTGATTGGCTGGCATGTATCTAGACATACAGGCTGTCTCTATCTCTGACACAATTATCTGGCTCTCTCTCATTTGGGGATAGTTCATATTTCTTAAAGTAGTATTAATAACTTCTATGTATAAAGTTGTACGCGTTGTATAAGGCAATCCTTAGTCAGTGTATAGACAGGAATACCAACACAGAAACTATAATCTGTACAGTTGTGGAGAGGGTAGCAGCAAATCATATTTTGGCCACCTAAAACCATAAATATCAGTTTAAATGCACGTTTTATTTAGAATATAGTCACTACTCTACCATGCCACTATACAGGCCTTTCTGTTGGGGAACATTATCTATGCTTTCTTTCCTCCATTGGAAAAACCCCAGTAATATCTTGAAAAATGTGTCTGTTCTGTGAGATAAAATTCATTCAAGGATGCCAGTCGGAAACATCAGTTTGTCTGACGTCAAGGTAATTCGCATATAATATTCGAAATATAGCGTGCATTTAAACTGATTTTTATTTTGTTAAAGTATTAAAATATGTTTTGCTGCTTCCATTGTCCACAGTAGTCCATTGCTTTCATTAAACGTTATATATATAGGGCCACCAATCCTCATCCTACTGGAGGTAGTAATACACTGATTATGGATACGTACCTGACACAAACCCTCTTCAAAACATCTGATCCAATCCATTCAAAGCCATTTCATTTCAGATGATATTACTGAAAATGTACCCGACAATTATTCCAGCTGCTTCGGTTGTTCAGTATAAAATCATACTGGTCTCAGATCAGTTTTTCCTCATCTGTTCTCAGAGATACAGGCTGACACAGGTCTCAGGTCAGGGTGAACCTGTCCAGTTAATAAGGGCTCTGACCTCGAGTGAGTTAGCTTTCAGGTCATTTAGTCAAAAGAGGGACCATTCAATGTGTTCTGCTGCAGGCAAAACATATCCAGATTTATTGTCTAAATAAATGAGAATAAAGAAAATGTAATGCACAAACTGGTTGGAAACATTTTAGATTGTTAATGGATATTTGTATGTAGGAGGTTTCAACATTAAATTCAAAATAAGAGATTAAAAATGTAATTTGTGTTGTTTTTATTGAATTTGATGCAAAATGTTGCTTTGATATGATGTTTAATCGAAGTTTTACTTATTCATAGTCTGTGTGATTGTATTACTTGTAGTCAACATTAGATTTCTTTTTTTTTTAAACTTACTAAAAAAGAAGAAAGAAAGATTTTTTTTAAAAAGGAAATATTTTAAATACAATTTTTCGTTTTGATTGTTTTTTCCTAATGATTTTAATTGTGGTGCCATTTTGCTTTAATTCTATGTAAAAGTCTGCTCAATGTGGTTTGGAGTCAGCCCATTTCTTGTTATGAATGTGAAATGTTCCCATACCGTAAATTCCATATTAGTTTCCTTTGAGTTTGCTTTTATTTTGAAAGATCCGGCTGTACCTCCTGTTTCCTGCTGTCACGCACTCAGTTCAGTCGGTCAAACAGAGACTACCACTGCTCGTTTTAGAGGTTAATCTGATGCATATTAATTAAACCAGTTTATTATTTAACAGTCTTTAGTTTTACCTTGGAGTAATCCACGTTGCTGAGTCCTCCGCAGCAGTCCAGCGGCACAGGGTACTTGTTTTCCCCCGGGATTACCGTCCTGCACAGCGGCCACGTCGCTCATGAGCACGGGGGACCACCAGCCGTCATATATGTGTGAAAGATCACGAAAATTACACCATTTTGAGTGCAAAAGTCCTTATTTTTCGTGGAAAGAGATGTGCAGTTGCTATGAAGTAGCTACACAAGTGCTGATAACCTCTCACCCCGCGCAATGAACTCTGGGAAATGTGGTTCATAGTATACAGCAGTTACAGTGGAGAGAAGCAGTAGTATTGGTGTCTCACGTGCACATATTCTGCATTTCAATTCATTCAAAGGGGGAAAATAAGACTTTTGCATTAATAAAGTTTAAAAATATGATGTTTGTTATGACTCAAACTAGTAACAGTTTATACAGCAACCTATTTAGAGAGAATTATTTTAATTTCAGAATTTGCATCTATGAAAATGTAGTTTTCAAAAGTATTTATTTTGTACAAGGTCAATGTGTGTTTCATTTAATTTAGTCTAGATTTTTATTTTCTTATTGTTTATCCTTATTTAAAATGTTCCTTATCCAGTCTTCTCTTTCCACTCCTGTCTTATTACTTGTTACTCTTATTCTCCTCTTTGTTATTTACTCTTCTTCAAAATGTTCTTTCCTCCATTTCTCCACATCCTTATTTCCCATCTTCCCTTTTCCTACCTCTTGTCTCTTCCTCCATGTTCTCTTTTCTTATCCCTCTCATCTCCTTTTATCTTTCGCTATCTAATCCCTCCATTCCTCACCTCTTTTCTCGTCTTATTTTACCTCCTTGCCTTCTTTTCCCCATTTTTCTTTCATTCTCTCTTGAGAAGGAAAACTCAATGTTTTCCTTCCCTCCATCTTAATTGTATTTACTGCCTCCTCTTTTCCTCTCTCTTCCTCTCCCTTTCCTCTCTGTTTCCTCCTCCTCTGTCCCCATCCTTTGTTTACCTCTCATATCTAATTTTACTCAAGTCCTCTTCTCCTTGAATATCTTAGTAATTTCCTCTCCCCTTCATCTCTTCACCACTTCACTGTCCTCTGATCTTGATATTGTTTTTTCTCCTCTTGTTTGTTGACATGTTGCTATTCATCTCCCTGGCTCTCTCCCCCCCTCTTCTCTTTTGATTGGCTCCTCAGACCCCCTGCTGTGGATCAGAAGCCCCATGTGGAGGAGACATGGAGGGATATACTGTCCGCTCATCAGAGGAGAGAACTCCAAACATGTAAAACCAGACGAGCATGACATCCAGCCTGCAGATGGACATTATCTCTCATTAGGTCTCTCTCCTCCATCTCTTCATCCTCTTCCTCCTCACTTTCTCCTGCACCACATGCAAAAAACATTTTTGTTTTTGAAAAAGAGGCATAATATTGAGTTCATGTTTGGATACACTGACTTTGTGGGGCTTTTATTTTTGAAAAACAGGCCTAATCTTGAGTTAATGTTTGGAACGACTGTCTTTGTGGGTCTTTTATTTTGAAAAAATAGGCCTAATCTTGAGTTACCATTTGGATACACTGATTTTGTGGGGCTTTTATTTTGAAAAATAGGCCTAATCCTGAGTGTACCATTTGGATACACTGACTTTGTGGGGCTTTTATTTTGAAAAATAGGCATAATATTGAGTTAATGTTTGCATACGTTGACTTCGTGGGGCTTTTATTTTGAAAAATACGCCTAGTCTTGATTTACCATTTGGATACACTGACTTCGTGGGGCTTTTATTTTGAAAAATAGGCTTAATCTTGAGTTACTCTATGGATACAATGACTTTGTGGGGCTTTTATTTTGAAAAGTAAACCTAATCCTACAATTCCTGTTTGAAAACAGTACACTTGGGGCTTTTATTTTGAAGGTTATGATTGTTGATGCATAAATGTGGCGCTACTTTTACTTACTTTATTACTGCTGCTTATTAGTACAGCGGATAAACTCTCATATTATAACAATTGTGCATTTTATGAGAAAAGCATGACATTTCTAATAGTTAGTGCGTTTATTTTCAGATGTGGAGGGAAGTCAGATTTGACCTGTGAGGACCGTGAGAGGTCAAATCCAAGATGGCCGCCAGTCTCTCAGGTCAAATGTTCAAACACGCTTAATTTTGGAACCAAACATTGTAGAAAAACATTTAAGGTGTCATATCCAACTAAATTAGGGATGCCCAATCATTTGGTGATACTTTTGAGATCGCCAGAATTCACGAAAATGCATTTAGGTGAAGATAAAGGTAGAAATTGACCAAAAATAAGCTGTCAATCAGTTGAAAATTGGAAATTATTTATCGTGTGTGTGTGATATCAACTTATCATCAGCTAGATACATGACTTCAAAGTAACAGTCAAATCCAAGATGGCAGCCAGTCCTCTGTGTTTAATGTCCACGTTTTTTTAAATGTTGGAACCAAACGATGTAGAAAATAATGTGTCATTTAATGTGTCATTTCCACCTAAATTGGAGATGCCCATTCATCTGATGATACTTTTGAGATCGCCAGAATTAAAGACAATTAATTTAGATCAAGGATATGGTCAAATTAAATTAAAAACTTTTGGATTCGACCTATGCAATATAGTGAAATGTGCTTCAATTTTGAAACTATAGGGATAATAATACAAAATAATAGACCCATGGTGCTAGTCTATTTTAATGATGATAATAATACAGATCTAAAACAGTCTCCAGAACAGAAACATAGTGCAGTGCACTTCAGTGCAGCTTTGGCACACTTGCATCGCCCAGTGCACCCTTTCTGGCAGCGACAGTGGATCAATTGGCACGATTTTGATGCTTCAGGTAGAGTGGTCCAAAGTGGCTGCCACCCAGTTGTTTCCTCTGTCCAGCCCCAGTCAGACGGCTCTGGCATCTCTGGATCCAGGACCAATGCCTGGTTCCAACAGTTGGCCTGGTAGCAAGTGCGCTTGATGTGCTGCTTCAGTGCTGCCTGGGTTGGAGGAATGTTCTCTAGAGATCTAGACTTCTGTGTGAAGAGCTGTTTCCTGGCATCATTCACCTCCATGCTCTCACTGGTTCGGTCGTACATCAGCACCACAAATCGCTCCAGCAGTAACATTGATCCTTCACTGACCTCACTTGGCATGCATAGGAGTTCATTGAAAGCACCAGTCACCTCTGGGAAAGACTTCCACATTTCCCAGGCAGTCTTCTTCCCTCTGCCAGCGAAGGTAGAGACGGTGTCACACCCGGTGAAAGCGTGAAGGACTGGGAGAGTCAGACACTTTGTTGGATTCATTGTGGCAACAATTTCATGAACAGCTATGTAGTGAAAGCTTGATCCAACACCAAAGGCAACCCACAGCTCATCAGGAGCTATTTTGCTGAATGAAGCCACAGCCAGTACCACTACATCGGTATCAACTGTACGTATGGTCACCTTCTTACACCCCTTTTGCACAGCATCTGCCACATGCAGAAGTAGACGAGTGTCGGCCTCCTCTTGAGAACACGGGGCAAGGCAGGCTAGACTCAGCAGGAGAGCAGAGGACTCCACTTCCATCCGTTGCATACAGTTCCTTGCCCTCTGCGAGAGGAAGATGAACAACTCTGTGAGGCAGGAAAGCAAACAAGTTGGTTTTGTTCTCATCGCATCGAAGAAAGTCCTTCCAGTTCTTTGGCATCACAGTAGAAGGAGCCACCCTTTTTCCTGAAGCCTTTTCCCCTCTGTTGTCTGGTTGAGGCTTACATCCCAGAGAAGGTCAATGCGGCTGCTTTTCTCAAGTTGAGCAGAGATGTATGGTGCAAACACTCTATCTCCATACTCTTGAAATGTTCTTGATGTTCCAGGATTTAACATTTGAACCACAGCTGCACCATCGAAGATTGTTGCATCAGCCATAGGTACACTACTGTTTTCAAGCAGATCTGATTCTAGGCAGCGAAGTAGATCTGCTTTAACCCCAATCCGAATTTTGCCTCCAGTCGACAGAGCTGGTGGGGATCCCTGGTTTTCATGGGAGAAGACATTGTCGATGTCTCCATCTCGTGTTTGACAGGAGATGTACAGCCTCGAAAAGAGACCACAGTCACTCTTCAGTGCTGCAAGCTGTGCCTTTTGTTTCGACTTCATCTTGACCGGTGGCCTACTGAACAGTGGCAACTTGTTCTTTGGAAGTGTTTGTGTGACAGGTGTTGTACACTGTTCTAGCCTCTCTTTCACAAACGTGGTGTACTGCTCCTCACCAAGGGTCTTGATCCTTCTCACAGTTTCAGCCACTTTGATGTCCATGATGTCCCTTGTGTCAATGACTAGTAAATCTTGGCTGTGTTCTAGGAAT
Source organism: Pogonophryne albipinna (assembly GCA_028583405.1). Lineage (NCBI taxonomy): Eukaryota > Metazoa > Chordata > Actinopteri > Perciformes > Artedidraconidae > Pogonophryne > Pogonophryne albipinna. The sequence goes on from CM053248.1 coordinate 41,016,807, forward strand.
GGATTTCCCATCTCTTCCAGCACTGTCACAAGTGCTTTAACTTCCTTCAGAAATGCTGCCTGTACGCCAGGTTGCTGGTCGTGATGACGGTGCCCAGTGTCACTAGCACTATGCTGTTGCTCAAACTCTGTAGTGATCCTGGAAATGTCTGGCCCTGCTACCATCCAGCGTCTAAGTGCTCCTGGATTGCCAGTCAGTCCAATAGCCCCACCAGAACCTTTCACCATTGCATTGTTCTGCTCATGGCACTGGTCGAGTGCCATGGCAGAGAACTTGTTGCTGGTTGTGTGCACCACAAAATGTCCAGACATGAATTCTGCTAGGACATGTGGATGTTTTTCAGCGAGAGTCATCATTAGGGTTGGGTACCGAGAACCGGTTCTGAATATTCCGAACATTTCGATTCCAACGGCATCATTTAGAAATGTGAATTTCGGTTCCGCTTTTCGATGCCTGAGGAAATGTTTCTCGCCGCTCTCTGTAGCCTACTGTATGACTGCGGCGGGGCGGGAAATGTAGCGTTGTACCTACACTTCCTACAGCGTAACCTGAGACCAGGGCCGGCCAACAGCTAACAGCTCTGGGAGGGAAAAAAAATGTTTTGACCGTTGGTGCTCATCCTAATTTTCGGCCTTGATGTAACAACATTCATAATTAAGTAAATGTAACACCCTTTTCATCCCGGTTACACTTTTCATTTTCCCTGTACGATGGGCGCTGTAAGTGATGAAAATGTTGGGATGTTGGCTTATCTGGCACCCGCAGCTCACAGCCAAAGTGCGAGTGAGCGTGGGAGCGAGCGAGGGAGAAAGGGAGGGTGCACCGGTACGCGCTGTTGTTATTAGCATCTGGTGCTAGCTGCTCTAACGGAAGAAGAAGATGTTTCTACAACAAGGTGGAGGAGAGTCCTCTCCAGTCAGACTGAGGCTGATAACTACAGCTCAGTGAGGTAAAGGACTCTGAGTGTTTAGATAGTTCACTTTAGTCTAAGTTATCTCAGTGGGTCTCTAACGTTTTGATCACAATTTATGTAAACAAATGTTTCCAAGGCAAGGCAAGGCAAGGCAAGGCAAGTTTATTTATATAGCACTTTTCAACACAAGGCAATTCAAAGTGCTTTACAAAAAAATAAAAGACATTAAGAAAATGGCATTTAAAATCAGTCATTAAAAATAAAAGCTAATAAAATAAACATTAAAAGAAAAAATACATGGATAAAAGTTACAGTGATAAAAGTTACAGTGCAGTCTAAGATGTGAATAGTTCAATTAAAAGCAGCGACAAAAAGAAAAGTCTTCAGCCTGGATTTGAAAGTAGTCAGAGTTGCAGCGGACCTGCAGGTTTCTGGGAGTTTGTTCCAGATATTTGGAGCATAATAACTGAACGCTGCTTTACCATGTTTAGTTCTGACTCTGGGGACAGAAAGCTGACCAGTCCCTGAAAACCTGAGAGATCTGGATGGTTCATAATTTATCAGGAGGTCAGAAATGTATTTTGGGCCTAAACCATTCAGTGCTTTATAAACCAGCAGCAGTATTTTGAAATCTATTCTTTGACACACAGGAAGCCAGTGTAAAGACTTCAGAACAGGAGTGATGTGATCCACTTTCTTAGTGTTAGTGAGGACTCGAGCAGCGGCGTTCTGAATCAGCTGCAGCTTTCTAATAGATTTTTTAGTAAGACCTGTGAAGACACCATTGCAGTAGTCGAGTCTACTGAAGATAAAAGCATGGACAAGTTTTTCCAAATCCTGCTGTGACATTAATCTTTTAATCCTAGATATATTCTTTAGGTGATAGTAGGCTGATTTAGTAACTGTTTTAATGTGACTGTTGAAACTCAGGTCAGAGTCCATGACTACACCTAGATTTTCTGGCTTTATCTGTTGTTTTGAACATTGCAGACTGAAGCTCAGCGCTAACTTTTATACGTTCTGCCTTGGCTCCAAAAACCATTACCTCAGTTTTATCTTTGTTTAATTGGAGAAAGTTCTGACACATCCAGTCATTGATTTGTTCAATGCACTTACTCAGTGTTTGAATTGGAGCATAGTCTCCTGGTGAAATTGTTAGGTAAATTTGTGTGTCATCCGCATAGCTATGGTAACTTATTTTGTTGTTCTTCATTATCTGAGCCAGTGGTAGCATGTAGATGTTAAAGAGAAGAGGCCCCAAGATGGAGCCTTGAGGAACCCCACATGTCATATTTGTCAACTCAGATGTGTATTTACCTATAGAAACAAAGTTGTTTCTGTCCTTTAAGTAGGATTCAAACCAATTTAGAACTGTTTCCGAAAGTCCCACCCAGTTTTCCAGTCGGTCTAGTAATATGCTGTGGTCAACAGTGTCAAACGCAGCACTGAGATCTAATAATACTAACACTGAAGTTCTGCCACTGTCTGTGTTTAAGTGGATGTCATTAAAGACCTTTACAAGAGCAGTCTCAGTGCTGTGGTTTGGACGAAAGCCTGACTGGAACACATCCAAACAGTTATTTAAATGCAATAAATTACTCAACTGTTGAAAAACAACTTTTTCAATGATTTTACCTAGAAATGGCAGGTTTGATATGGGCCTGTAATTGTTCATTACTGAAGCATCTAGATTATTCTTTTTTAAGAGCGGTTTAATGACTGCAGTTTTCAGGGCCTGTGGAAAAATACCTGAGTGAAGAGATTTGTTTACTATATGAAGTAGATCTGAGGCCATCCAAGGCACTCCTTTATAATTATTGGCATAAAAAAGGTTTGAAATCATTCCAATGTAAACTATAGGACAGTAAACCAGACATATCGTTTTAAACTGGAGAGATAAAGAAATATGCATAAATAAAATAGTAAAATAAGATATGAATGAACAACAAAAATAAAATACGTTACATGTATTTGTTATTGGCTATGGGTTATTGGTTATGTTCACACACGTGTTTAATTATTAAAATGTAAACCGATATTTTTCATATGGGTGTTTAGAGTTGTACCCCCTAGATCTAGTCTCTAGTAATTCTGCTTAAAGTGCACCAGATTGAAGCATTTTACTTTAAAATGTTCAAACATTTCTTCCCGGTATGCCTGAGAAGGCAGATATGCTTGTTTTTCTCAACAAGAACTGTTTTTAAATGGGGGGGGGGGTCCTTTAAAAGTTGGACTGTTGCACTGTTGTAGCTTCAGTGGTTCTCAGGTTACAGTTACATAGCAGTGAATATAAACAGACTGATTAATGTGAATATTACTGTAAACTAACCTGTGTAAAAGTTTCTCGAATAAATGTAATTGTTTTGGTGGAAGAAGCATGTATCATTTTTTTACCCTGCCCCTCAAAGAATCGGAATTGAGAACCGTTAAGAACCGGAATCAAAAAGTAGAATCGGAATCGGAATCAGAATCGTGGAAATTCAAACGATACCCAACCCTAGTCATCATGTCACGGATGTGTACGGAAAGCCCTCTGGAGTAGTGTGTGTGATCTAGGGCAAACATCCAAGGCATGATCTGTGTCAGGGATTCCACGTACAGCTGGAAGTTACCTTCACGAAGTTACCTGATGTACCGCAGCAAGAGAAGCTCCAATGACAGGGTCTTTAGCCAGTAGTCAAAGTGGACACTGGCCTTTGCTCGCTGTATGCACCACTCCTCAAAAGGCGGACTATCAGGTTACATGGCATTAGAGTCATCAGGACTTCACTGTAAGCTTGTTGGAGGAGTGTGTAAAGGCTTGCAGCTGTGAGCTGGTGCGCATGGCGGGTCTTGGTGACATGGCTGGCATGTATGAAGGAATTTGCTGTTCCGAAACTTGCAATGTCAGCCTGTACCAGGGTGTTCGTCCAGCCACTGTCTTCCAGCCAGTCTCCCAGCAACTTCAACATGGTCATCTCATTGTGTAGACCACCGAACATGATCACAAAGTGATCCTCTCCATAAGTGGCTGGCCAGGTCCACTGGACTTCCTTAGCAAGAGCATACAGTGGTCAGCTACAAGGACAGGAATCTGACCAGGGTTCACGTGCTGAACTGCTGCCTTGACGATATCCATGGAGTGGCGTATCATTGCCACTGAGTGTGCATTGTCAAGAAACAGAGGCAATAGTGCGGTTATTGCTGCAGGTGGGATGACAGCTTGGTGCGCATCAGCGTGGTAGGCAGACCACGATATCCAGCCATCCATGGTAGACTTTTCAACAGCTGTCTTGACTTTGCTGAGCCATGCATACATATCTTCTTTGGCAGCTGCAGCAGTCAGGAGGTTGGGAGGTCTCACAGGACCTTGTACAGCCGGCGCACTGAAGACCTTTGTTTTTAGGGCTGCTGGTGGCACAATTGTGTAGGCTGATGGCAGAGGTGTCACTGACTTGGTGGAAGAGCCACCCTGACCAATCACTAGGACACCACGATCAGATAGAACTCTACAGAGAATGCATCTATACGCAGTTAGTTGAAGCATGGATATACACAATACATAACTGCGCCACATCTGCCACCAGCACACACACACACACACACGATAAATAATTAGCAATTTTGCAAATTTCAACTGATTGACAGCTTATTTTTGGTCAATTTCTACCTTTATCTTCACCTAAATGCATTTTCGTGAATTCTGGCAATCTCAAAAGTATCACCAAATGATTGGGCATCCCTAATTTAGTTGGATATGACACCTTAAATGTTTTTCTACAATGTTTGGTTCCAAAATTAAGCGTGTTTGAACATTTGACCGAGAGACTGGCGGCCATCTTGGATTTGACCTCTCACGGTCCTCACAGGTCAAATCTGACTTCCCTCCACATCTGAAAATAAACCTTATGGTATGCACTAACTATGCTAGAAATGTCATGCTTTTCTCATAAAATGCACATTTGTTGTGCTTATCCGCTGTTGTTTGCACATTAAAGCTTTCACGAAAGAGGCACAAATCACAAATATGAACCTGAAGATGAACACAATATGTCCTCTTTCAGCCATTTTGATAGATAGCATATTGACAGTATTCAAACATCAACCATGCAACTTAAATATATCAATACAAATGTCTTTAGATTGAATGAATAACAGCATGTGATGTTGTGCTTTATTACTGTGAACGATGACTGACCTTTCTGTCTATGCTATCATGGGAGTTTCATAGCGTCAGGATTATTTCTCATCTGTGTAATGATGATTCAAAGCTTCCACATGTACAGAGAGATTGTTGAAAGACAAACATTTAGCCTCCTGCTGTTTCTCTCGCTGTGAGAGACGGAGCTGCAGGAAATGATTCTGTCTGATATGCTGTGTTTACCTGTGAGGAACAATACGTGTGAGATGTGTGTGTGTGGCTTTCTTGCACGTGTTTTTATACTTTAATATGTTTTTGTACACTGTGAGGACCTACAGGCCTGAGGAACCGAAAGAGATTGGTCCTTAGTGATCTTTTGCAACAGCTTTGTATATTATCTGTGCAGTATTATGTTTATATACCAACCATTACACACCAAGGCAATATGATTGTGTAAACCAAATTGGCAATAAACGTGATCGTCATTGTGTATTCAAGTGTTTTCATTGATTTCTATTGACTGCTATGCAAATGTTGTGTATACCTACATCCCTGACATCACTATGTAACCCTCGCACTTCTATTGGCTAGCGCTCTAACACATTGTTCGTGATATAAGGGACGGGACATCTCTAGGCCAATCACAACAGAGCCGGCCAGCCAACCAATCAGAGCAGACTGGGCTCTGGTTTCAGACAGAGGGTGAACAGAGGTGCTGCAGCACAGACAGTGTGAGTACAATAAAGAGCTTTTTACACGGGAACGCAAATTAACCGAATTCGATATAAGAAAAGTCTTCCTTTCACACGGATACGGCTCAATAAACGTGTCCCTTCACACGAGACCGCTGGAGACGCTGTAGTACATATGCCGGGCCTGTAAGTGGCGCTGTACTTCCGCCACAAAATACACCAAAAGCAGCGAAGAAGACCCCTGAGCATGGTTGCCATGGTCACCTGGTTGCCCTTCTGTTTATGCCCCGCGGTGGATTTAGCAACATGTAGTTCATATAGTTCTCCATGTCCACTTGTTGCTGATGGTTGTGGTAGAGGAGCTGTAGATTTTGCACTAACATCTGTAGCATGGTCAGTAGCTAGCAGAGGTGGGGAGAGGCGGGGCTATGGCTTCATCGTTATCAGGAAATGATCGTATAGGACGTACACACGGAGCCGTTTGGCCCCCCAGAGCGTTCCGTTTGCAGATCTATCCACCTTGGAACCCGTTATCGTTTGCGGGGTCCGTTTCCGCGGTTCCGTTACGGCCTCGTGTGAACGAACGGGCTATACGCGAGAGAAAAATTAGCGGATACAACACGTTTCGTTCTCGTGGCAACAGCGCCTAAGAAACACCAAGCAGTCTCCCAGGTGCATAAGAAAGCTTTGTTATACAACATGTTACTCTTTCCTTCTTGCATCAATGATTCTGTCCCCCAGTTTAAAAGTAAACACACGCTTGCATCATAGTTAACCTTTGATTTGAAGACTATGTGGAAACTGAGTAACAGGCGGCACCGTGACAACAGCTCGCCTGTGTGCATTGAAGCGTGGACCCATCCACGCTGTTTATTTTCCTATTTCAATCATAACCAATAGTGTTTGCAATTACCTTCGATGATGGTGTGTGTGTATGTTTGATCGTGTGTGTGAAAAGCCATCACACTTCCTGTCCAATCCACGGAAAAGTAAACAAGGTCACAACACTGTGAATGGCTAACAGCGTGTGTACATGGAAGCATGTGTGTGTCCTGCAAACTAAACAGACACTGTATGTGTGTGTGTGTGTGTGTGTGTGTGTGTGTGTGTGTGTGTGTGTGTGTGTGTGTGTGTGTGTGTGTGTGCATGTGTGTGTGTTGTTAACTGTGTTCGTTATTCTCGCGTCCAGGAGAGAAGCTTTAGAAAAGGAGACTAAATGGAGTCTCTGAAAAGTTTCAAATGGGTACTTTAATTAATAAAGGCGCGGTAGTGTTACAAGCAGAATATTGTTCAGTCAGAAAAACAGCTGTGTTCTGGCTCTCATGAGCAAGGGAAGAGGCCGAGCTCCACCTCTCCAGCTGTTATATCTCCTCTGCTGGCCCCTCCCTGTGTGCTGGTTGGCGTTGCTGGGGGCCGGCCCTCCACGTCTCCAATGTTTGTTGTTGCGTTTAACAGAGGATTCAGACATTGTACATTACATATATAACTAAACACGCCTTTTCTCCTCCTTATCTCTTTCATGACTTTTCATTTAATACATTTTAAACGCTGTAATCAATACTCCAAAAATACCGGAAATACTTCACATGTGGTTTCATTTCCGGTAGTTCCGGATGTTGTCTCATGCTACCCACGTCTGTAAACAAACGTATTCAAATAAACTGTACCTTCATTTAATATTCAGCAATAATAATATCTCGACGTCTATAGTTGTAGTGTTAAAATCAGTAGGTTTTGGTGTGCAACACTCCGTGTCATATCGCTACTAAATTCACCTCTATAGTAAATGGTATATTAGCCACATGCTAAATGCTAACCGGAGATGAAGGATTTTCAGAATAAAAGCTTAACAACTGGTTGTGCACAAGAACTTCTGTTTTTTCAGTATATAACAGCATTTAAACTGACGGTATGTTTAAGGTACTTTATGCCATCAAAACATTGATTTTAATTTCTAACAGTGTGTATGTGTGTGTGGGTGTGTGAGTGTGTGTGAATTAGAAACACAAGAGAACTAGAAAAATATTAAAAATAATTCCAAAAAATATATAGTCAAATATAACAGTATTTACATTGCAATGGAATGGAATAGAAGGAATAAAATATGGAATAAAAATCAGCAGTAATACAAAATATTGTGTATTATTGTACAGAATGTTTTTGGTCATATACGCACCTCAAAGAGTGAATCATACCTGGTTATTATTGGTATGGATATCACACACACATCACGCCTGAGCCCGCGTGCAGAGAGGTTGGATGTCAGGAGTGATGTTTTCTGTCATCCCTTCAATTAACAATGATGATAACAACTCAGCCTCTACAAATCGTCCCCTGTAACAAAACAGAAATTCAGTTCCACATCCCAACAACAATCCCTTTCTCTGCCAGCTCTCATATAACAGACAGCCTTATGCTGGTCTTTGTTGTTTTTCTGCTACTTCTGAACATTCACCTTACATGGAGTCCGTTTTAATCAAACTCTGGTGCTCTTTGTTTGCAGTAATTGTTGGCTTTGATCATTTCCGATGAACCCTTTCCTGGTACATTTGCAGCGAGAACATCGAGTACTATGAACACATTGTAGGGAAGTTAACCAAAACACAGGATGATGGGCATTTATTGAGATGGACGCAGATAAACAACATGAATAGGAGAAGACTTACTTGGTTTTCTGCAGAAGTCCAATGTTTGCTTGACATCCGAGCCAAGGAGAACATACGTAATATGAATATACGATATGAATACCAAAGCTTTAACATAATTTACATATATACACTTGTTGATTACCACGATAACATTTTTCCACACCAACTTTCTGACCGATAACAAATGTTTCTGTGTGTACAACAGCTTGTTCTGCGGCCGTCCAAAGAATAAAATACCGTTTTAAATCATTTTTTTACACATTAAAGCTACTCAAAGATAATATGTTTCCGACATAAAAGTGAATTACATCTTAGAGCAACTTCCTCTTCAAATCTCAGGGGTGACGAGGTTATTATGTTTCTGTCTTCTCTCAAATTCTTGGTGTTTATAGTGAACAACTGGATAGTTTCTCACTACGGAGGCACCTAAAAGCCATTCAAATGAAACTGAGAAGGGAACTAGTCATAGTTATTGTTAAAACGCCTTGCAACTTTCAAACTTTAGGCAACCTGATACCTCATTCACACCAACGGTGTTTCAGGGCCGGTTCGGAGCTGGAGCTTGAAAAGCACCGGGTTTTCCTGTTCACACCGCAGCGGAGCAGCCTCTTAGCTCCAGAATCCGGTTTGTTTCAAGCTCCAAAAAATTGTCCGGCCAGAGCAAAAGCACCGCATACGTCACGCTTACGTCGAGGCGGGGGCAGGGGCGGGATCAACTCCTGAACAACAACAAAAAGCCGGCGTTTTATCCAGTTTGTACACAACGATGGAGAAACTTAACAAGCAGCAGTGGTCCACTGAAGAGACCAGCTACCTACTGGGAATCTGGTCTTCCGAAGAGGTACAGAGGAAGCTGGAGCACAATCGGCCATTGTTGTTGTTGTCGGTGTCAGCTGTGAGGGGTTTCCGCGCGGTTTGGCTTTATGAAGCAGGCACGCAAACGGTTACGTCATGACGCAAACGATGACGCAATGACGCAGCACCAGTCGGACTCTGGGCGGTGTGAAAAGAGCCGGAGCTAAACCGAAGAACCGGTTCTGAACCTGAAAAGCTCTAGCACGGAGCTTGAACCGGAGTTGCGTTGGTGTGAATGAGGTAAGAGGGGAGAATTCAGCCTAAAAGGTCAGGGACCAAGATAATGCTAATTAACGACTTTAGGATTGAAACAGTTGACCATCCACTCACTTGCAAACTACTTTGGTATTTGAAATATGATAATGTGCTGCAAATGATATGAAACATTGACTGAGTTCATGTTGAACTGCGTTTGCTTGCCTAAAAGTGGGCAAAGAGCATGATATAAAACAAAGGATGCATTTTCAGGAGAGGAGGCAGACAGAAAAGTGAAATAATCATGACATCTGATGACTGAAACATTCATGATCACAAGGTCCATCTGGTTCAGTGTGTGTGTGTGTGTGTGTGTGTGTGTGTGTGTGTGTGTGTGTGTGTGTGTGTGTGTGTGTGTGTGTGTGTGTGTGTGTGAAGCCTTTAAGCACATGCGATGTCCTCACCTGTAGTCTGAGTTTCGAGGGGGAATTTTTTGCAGACGGTTAACGAGTCGATGAAACTCAATCGACCCAAAAGGAACAAAGCTGCGGTCAGTAGAGCCGGCCGACAGGTTCATGTTCTGTAATCTTCCATTAGACATTTTTGGCCTGAACAAATTAAAAAGAAGAAGCTGTACTTAACTCTGGATATGGAAACCAACTTTTTATTTGGAGCCACTTAAGGACAGGGGATGTTGCATCATCACCAAATGGATATCTTTTAAGTTGACATGGCACACTTGGAAAACAATAGTTTATTTAGACATCAGGCCATTAGTTGTCCCAAAGAAGCAGAACAGAGTGGACCCAAATGCAGATTGATCAACAGAAAAATAATTTAATTCAACATTAAGAAAATAAGAAGGCCTAAAAACCTTTCTTTATAAAAAAGCCTTTGATTAAACTTGTGTTTCTTTTTTTCTATTACGCCTCTTGTAGCACTTTGGGATTACTTTTAGCAATGAAAGGTGCTTTATGAATAACATTTATTATCATTATTGTTATTATGTCAATCCAGGAACTCACCCCTAACCCTAGCTCTATCTGTCAGAGAAGTCTTAAAGGTCACCTATCATATCACTATTTTTAGGCAATAGCATACAGTAGGTCTCAGATGTATACAAATATATGAAAAAACATGTCTATGAAGTGTTAGGAAAAAAAAACAGATCACCCATTCTGTGCCTCATATCCCTCTATTTCACTTCCTGTTTCAAAAGTGCTGATTTTACGTATAAAGTTTAAACAAATACAAATATTTGATTAAAAAAGAGGGGCGGAGCTTATGCCTGCTCATGCGTGAGATCTACCGGCAGATGCTGCCGTGATGAAACGCCATATCATGGATTATCAAGGATTCTCTCTGAAACAGTTTGGAGCTCAAAGGCTTTCTCTCTTGTCGGTTATACCACAAGGTGAGTTCCTTTTTACTTCCTGCTTCTTCACACACATGCTCTCCAGTACAGGTTAGCTCTGAGTGTTAGCGATGCTAATGTAAACACCCTCCATATTACGTCCAGAACAGTCAGGCATTGTTTCTGATAGCAACGTTTCTGATTGGGCCGTGGGTCCACATTTCAGATATTACGTCATATCGGACGCAAATCTGGATCAGCTCCGTTGATCCCCGTTTTTAGAGATTTGGGTACGGAGGAAAAGAGAGAGGGTTTTATTTCCTGACGCTGCGTGAGTTCCCCGACACACCGGGGACACATGTTGATGTATACAAGACATCAACAAGTGCATTTTGCATGATAGGTCCCCTTTAATAGGTGTAATATCATACACTTCTCTCTTTTTACTCCTATATTGGTTTTCTCTTACAGGTTTAAGCCTAATATACACAATTAATTGGTATGGTTTGGGCTGTTCTTAAGGTTTGACATAGACCAAGAGATTATTTCTGCCTGAAATTGCAGCTTCACCTCCAAAAAATAACATAACTAGTTTTCCACTCTGCACAGAAACCAGCCGTTCAAAGGAAATCAGCCTTCCCATTCATGAGCCATATTTAGCATCCTAAATCAATTCTCCAAGTACCTTTCCATTCATGCCTCCATTTACCTTGATGCATCCATTCATCAACCCATCTTCAAACCGTTACATGAAAATGATTGGATCTGGGCTACATCTTACTTTCCTCGTCTCTTTTTGCCGTAATGGTCTTTGCCTTGTTGAGTTTCTGGCAGATCATTGTACAGAGTCAGACCCCTGTAATACATAATGAAGCATTACATCATAAGATAAGATACGATAAGATAAGATTGTTGTGCCAGAATTACAAAAATACAATAAACACAGCAGCATCATAATAAAACTGTACACTAAAAGTGCAGTAAAAAGAGCAATTCAATATCTACAGGAAACATGAAACATAGACGGTCACAAAATTAAGTCAAAGTCGACTTTATTGTCAATTTAAAAATATGTTTGTCCACACAGAAATACTGTTTCCCACAGTCCCGAGGTCTAAAATAACACATTCAAATACACTCAATAATTATAAAAAACCCACAAAATAACCGTTTACTTCAATGTCAATATTACCAGTATTTAGTAGTGCAAAAAACCCCGTAGTGGCAGATATGTAATATTGACAGGACATCATATTGATAAGCAGATGAATCAAAGGAAACCTCCTCTTGTCTAACCGCCTCTGCTATCGTGAGTTTAGCTGAATTAGCTGATGATGTGTA
>CM053248.1:41029924-41054924 GCA_028583405.1 Pogonophryne albipinna
CTGGTGGCTGAGCCTTTGTCACATCAAACAGGAAGTCTAATGTCATTCTGCTTGTTGCCCCCCCTGCGTCACAAAGGGCGACCGCTGAGCTCTGTGTGTGTGTGTGTGTGTGTGTGTGTGTGTGTGTGTGTGTGTGTGTGTGTGTGTGTGTGTGTGTGTGTATGTGTGTGTGTGGAGGTCTGGGAGGGGACACCGCTGGGACTGGGATTGGAAAGGAGATGGAAAAGGGGTTAGGAGGACGAGAAGTCGACGGGGTTTTTTTGTGTGAAAGGCTTTGAGGTCTGAATCTACTGTTATGACTGATGACGGGTCAATGATCACGTAAAAGCACTCTCTAGCTACGAGAAATAAAACATATATGAGATAAGATAAGACAGGAATAAATACATCCTGAAGGAAATTGTTGAGTCAGAGTTACAAAAATACAATAAAGACAGCAGCATAATAATAAAACTGTACACTAACAGTGCCGTAAAAAGAGCAATGAAATAACATACTGTAGACGGTCACATAATTAATGTCAATATTAACAGTATTATATTTAGTAGTGCAAAAACCATAGTGGTAATTGCACGTTATTTATCAGAACATAATTAAATAATAGTGATAATAGTATTGCACATGTTACATAGTGTTTTGTAATGATGGTATTTATTTATATATTTAGGAAGCTAGAACAATGGTCATTGATGTCATCGAACATGTTATTTTACACATTTTTCTTTGTATTTTAAATTATTTCTGGCAATTATTATATATTTGTCACACTGTCATTCATGTCCGCTGATCTGTAAAGCCCCCTGAGACAAATGTGTTTAGTGAAATTGTTTTATTTTTAATTAGATTTATTCCTGAATCCATGAGTTGATTCCTGTGAAAAAAGTTTTCTAGTAAAAGACCTTCGGGACGAATCATCAGAAAGTGATGTCTTTCAGAGAAATGCATGAAAAAGGACTTTTTGTACAACATAATTTCTCCTCGTGTCCGTTTGCATTTACTTTGTCTTTACACTTAAAATCTTTATTCCATTTTCCATTTTCCGTTTGCAGCTGTGAGTCAGCCTTCACTTTCCACTGAAAGGATTACTCGCCAGAGCACACACACACACACACACACACACACACACACACACACACACACACACACACACACACACACACACACACACACACACACACACACACACACACACACACACACACACACACACACACACACACACACACACACACACACACACACAGCCCAGAAACACACACACACACACACATCCCAGAAACACACACACAGCCCAGAAACACACACACACACACACACACACACACACACACACACACACACACACACACACACACACACACACACACACACACACACACACACACACACACACACACACACACACACACACACACACACACACACAGTTTTGAACAATACTCCCACCTGCATGTGTGTGTTTCTTCTTATTTTGTTAAAAATAAATGGCCTGAATGATATTTATAGACCTTTTCTAGTGGATTCTGTGTTAAATAAAAGTAGAAGTTCTCCTTCTTTGATCACCTTGAATTCACTTGGAAATCTTTATAAAATGCATGTCATCTGGAAAGTAATGCCAATCAAAAAAGTGCCTTTCTTTGGGGTCAAATATCTGTTTGACAACTCAATCAATTTGCTAGATTTGTTTATTTTAAAATGCATCAGCAGACATTAATGTTTTTGTCGTGTCGGCAGATTTAAGTACGAAAGAATAAGGGTTCTACCATATTTATTTTTTAATGTTTTTATATTTCCTGAGCATCAACAGAGGCGTATAAATCATAACATTTAAAACCTCAAAATATGAATACCAAACCTCCCATTTCGTTATGCTTCCTTAATAGAAAGAGTGCCAATCCAACACACTGATTTAATTAAACAAATGGACTAGTTAGAGCCCTGGGCACTTCCACTAAAGTGTGCTAAGCGGATAACAATTTAAATGTCAAGCAGTGTTTAAATCTGTGGTGGAGCTTTAAAAGGAAGTAGATAATACAGCAAGTGAATCAGTCAATGTATTAATGAGTCCGTTAGAATAAAAGCAGCACTTGTAGTCAGTATTTCTGTACACTGGAAACAGTCATATTGTTTTTCCAGAGAACAACCGTCAATGTGTTAGAAGTAAAAAAACACAGGACGTCACGGCAGGTATCAACAGAGGAGAGAGAAGTACTCAGATCTTGTTCTTGAGTTAAAGTAGAAGTACTCAGATCTTGTTCTTGAGTAAAAGTAGAAGTACTCAGATCTTGTTCTTGAGTAAAAGTAGAAGTACTCAGATCTTGTACTTGAGTAAAAGTAGAAGTACTCAGATCTTGTACTTGAGTAAAAGTAGAAGTACTCAGATCTAACTTGATTGAATTGTATTTAAAATAACATTTCCAAAGAAATAAATCCTTTGAATCTGCCTATTCAGTTTCTGTTAGAATGTGAAGAGTTAAATGAAAGAAGCTCGTCTCTGCGAGTTGAAGAGAGGAGCTGTTGGACGTCCAGCTATGAATTCACAGAGGGTCGCTATAGTAACTGAACGAGAGAGTCATGTCAACTGACAGTACAATTGGCCAATCATATCTTCCCTCTAAATGGGTGGGTTTTACTATCGCGGACTTTATGACAAGCTCCGCCCACTGTGAAACTTTTCTTGTTTCCATAGCAACAACAACTTCCTGTCAACAGCGTAAACTCGCCTTCAAAATAAAAGCATGCCAAATGACACTTAAAGGTGGGGTAGGTAATTTTGGAGAAACCAGCTCGAGTGGCTAGAATTTGAAAATACACAACTGGAAAAAATCTGCCCCTTCCTTCAGAGCCCCTCCCCCAACACACACGAACGCGCACATGACCAATGAGGGCACGAGATAAGTTTGTGCACAGATGGAAGGCTGACAGGCAGGTAGGCCATCCAGTTATTTTAGCCGGCTCAGATGATTGGTCGAGCTTTTTACAGAACCACGGCTTCCAGAGATGATGTTTCTTTATGGATTTTTTGTCAAAGCACTTCAGATATTCATTGCTATCGGGATGTTAAGAGCATTCCATGGAATATAACAAAAAGTGTATCTCGAGACGGTTTCTCAAACTTACCTACCCCACCTTTAAGACATACAACTGCAACGAAAGTAACAAACACAATGCAAATTAGGTTATCTACAGGTGTTGTTCTGTGTGGTAGAGGGTCGCTTTCATTGATGCGTTTTGCACCCCGGGCCGTAGTTTTGATATTCCGCTGAAGTATACGCTGTGACGTAACAACTGTTTTCGAGGGAAAGGGTGGGAGTCAGAGGGCCTAGATATAAAAGTCACGGCTCGCCACTGCACTTGATTATATTTCACATCATTCATCCACATCTGTAAAGTAACTAAAGGTTTTAAATACATGTAGTGGAGTAGAAGTACACCATTTACCTCTGAACTGTAGTGGAGTAGAGTTTGTTTGAGATTATGTAGATTGATAAACGGTAGCTGCTTGTTCTGGATGGGCTTCCCATTTGATATGTTTCTTTAAACAATATACTGAATATTACTTAGTTCAAATACTCTTAGAGAGCAGACCTCCTCCACGGACTTTCATATCTTTAATAAAGTAACATTTGGATCTGCCAGAGCTACACCCATACACTCAGTTTCATGAATATCTGGGCAGTATTTGTTTCCGTTATCAAACTGAACAGAAAAACACAAGCTCCTTGGCTTTTGGCAATTTTGAGTAAGTGGGATTGAGTGAAATAGAAATAGAAATGATCACACAAGATGTTAGTATCTTTGCTTTCACTTTCTTCCTCCATTACAGTTAATTTCCCAAGAGATAATTGGAATATCTAAGTGACAAAAGTGCAACTAAAAGCATTTCAAGTGGTTCAAAGCTTATTTTAAAGAATAACTTCCATAATAATTGAGCATTTCTGCCATCTAACACCTCTGTCTGTTCCTGTTGTGCACCACTACTATTTCTAGTTTCTCTCATGTGGCACTGTGTTGATTAACGTTCCCTTCAGAAGCAGAAAAGAAAACGATTCATCACTTTGACGAAGCTTGTTCCCTGGCAACAGTGTGTGTGTGTGTGTGTGTGTGTGTGTGTGTGTGTGTGTGTGTGTGTGTGTGTGTGTGTGTGTGTGTGTGTGTGTGTGTGTGTGTGTGTGTGTGTGTGTGAGAGAGTCTCAGACATGATCCGTTCACCTACACAGGCATTACCTCATGGATCAATAACACTCCATGTCGCCTCCTTCCCTCACACTCTCCTCCTTCCTCCGATCCTTTGCATACACGATCAATATTGGCACACACACACACACACACACACACACACACACACACACACACACACACACACACACACACACACACACACACACACACACACACACACACACACACACACACACACACACACACACACACACACACACACACACACACACACACACACACACCATGTATACATCACTTCAGGGGACATTACATTGACTTACATGCATTTCCTGGAGACGTATCCTAACCTTAACCATAACCAACACATGCCTAACCCTAACCCTAACCCTAACCAAGTCTTCACCCTAAAATTAATGATTCCCCTCATGGGGACCTCCAATTTGTCCCCATAAGGGAGGCGAGTCCCCACACGTGACTGTGTAGACAGATTTAGGTCCCCACAAGTATAGTAATGCTAGGCCACACACACACACACACACACACACACACACACACACACACACACACACACACACACACACACACACACACACACACACACACTGGAGTGTGTGTGTGTGTGTTAGCTAATGAATGGAAACATTCATTAGCTAACAATGACATTATTGTTCTATTAATATAAAGGGAGGTCAGGTACTCTTTAAAACAGTACTTTCTACTTAACCCTTCGATGCCCGAGTGGCTGGACCCTACACTCTTCCATAAGTGGGTCTAAAAGGACCCGTATTAGAATAATATGTGTTTTTATGCCATTTTTGTCATTTTGGTTAAGAAAAATCACTTGTATAATATTTAGTATTATATTTTGGTTCACATTAGAAATATTTTGCATGCGGGTCATTTTTGACCCACTTGTGGAAGCTCGGGGTAGAAATACAAAAACTAAAATGTCTTAAAATGTAAATCAAAAATTTGATTGGCATGATATCAAAACATGTTTTTTGAGGAACAGCTGGAATATGAAATGATAACAAAAATGTAATTACAAAGATACTTCAAGAAAACCACCTCACCGGGTCAAACAAGATCCACTTATGCATTTAAGGGTTAAGTACATTTCAAAGCCTCTTTACTTTTAATTGAGTAAAGAAGTTTAGTCAGCACATCTACTTTCACCAGAGTATTTTCAAACATGAATATCTGTACTTCTGCTTGAGTAAAGGATGTGTGTACTTGAACCATCTCTCCCTGGCTACAGACATCACACAGCCTCGCGCAGAGACAAAGTGAAATGATGTTCTGGAACTGCCATGCTGTAAATGCATGGTTTTGTTGAATGTGCTTTGTCACAGTGTTTGACCCGCAGTGGGCAGCTGGGTTTCTGTTCTGATGGCAAGCGTGGGGTGAAACCGGCACAAACAGATACTGTGGGCGACAATAAGGATGGGAGAAACGAAGCAAAAGTGCCGCAGTGGGAGAGAAGAGCACTTAGAGACAGAAGAAGGACGTCGTATGAGAAGAAAGGCGACAGAGTGAAATAAAAATAGGTTTTTAGCAAAGTGGCTCAGCTGGATGTAGCACTTAGCAACTGGGTAATGGATAGAAACTTTATGTAAGACACACATAAGTGCAGGAGTCATCTCGCAAGTGGGTAGGAAACAAAGTGTGTGTCTTTCTGTTTGACCTAGCTTTGTTGTCTGTTATAAGCTGTGCAGTTTGACCTATGCTGGACAAACAACTTCAATGCAGTTGAAGCCTATTTTAGTGCAGTGCAGCGATCGAGACGCTGCTATGGGGTTCTTACTGTAGGTGGGAATTTTAAATGGATTGCATTCTTAAGGCACGTCTTCAAAACCCCTCAAAGTGTTTTTACATATACCATTCACACTGGCTGCCATACAAGGGTGCCATCTACGTACATTTACACACATTCAAATACCATTGGGAGCAATTTAGGGTCAAATTGAAAAGAAAGCAGCGTATACTTTTTGTAAATGATGCCCTTGTCTGATTAGGGTGTTGTCACAATCTTAAACCCTTTTCAAAGTGTGTTTTAAGTTCATCAAAGTTAACTGTAACATTTGTGTTGCCTAAAAATGTATTTGGGTTACGCTAAGCTCCATCTTCTCATCTCACTTCTGCTTCCAAAAGATGGTGAAACTCAAGGCTACTAAACCCTAGTCTGCAAACAAACAAGTGTCATTAAAGGTCACCTATTATGTGTCCCCTCTTCTTCATGTCTCTTCTACATCAACATGTGTCCCCTCTTCTTCATGTCTCTTCTACATCAACACGTGTCCCCTCTTCTTCATGTCTCTTCTACATCAACATGTGTCCCCTCTTCTTCATGTCTCTTCTACATCAACATGTGTCCCCTCTTCTTCATGTCTCTTCTACATCAACATGTGTCCCCTCTTCTTCATGTCTCATCAACATGTGTCCCCTCTTCTTCATGTCTCTTCTACATCAACATGTGTCCCCTCTTCTTCATGTCTCTTCTACATCAACATGTGTCCCCTCTTCTTCATGTCTCTTCTACATCAACATGTGTCCCCTCTTCTTCATGTCTCATCAACATGTGTCCCCTCTTCTTCATGTCTCTTCTACATCAACATGTGTCCCCTCTTCTTCATGTCTCTTCTACATCAACATGTGTCCCCTCTTCTTCATGTCTCTTCTACATCAACATGTGTCCCCTCTTCTTCATGTCTCTTCTACATCATCATGTGTCCCCTCTTCTTCATGTCTCTTCTACATCAACATGTGTCCCCTCTTCTTCATGTCTCTTCTACATCAACATGTGTCCCCTCTTCTTCATGTCTCTTCTACATCAACATGTGTCCCCTCTTCTTCATGTCTCTTCTACATCAACATGTGTCCCCTCTTCTTCATGTCTCTTCTTCATCAACATGTGTCCCCTCTTCTTCATGTCTCTTCTACATCAACATGTGTCCCCTCTTCTTCATGTCTCTTCTACATCAACATGTGTCCCCTCTTCTTCATGTCTCTTCTACATCAACATGTGTCCCCTCTTCTTCATGTCTCTTCTACATCAACATGTGTCCCCTCTTCTTCATGTCTCTTCTACATCAACATGTGTCCCCTCTTCTTCATGTCTCTTCTACATCACCATGTGTCCACTCTTCTTCATGTCTCTTCTACATCAACGTGTGTCCCCTCTTCTTCATGTCTCTTCTACATCAACATGTGTCCCCTCTTCTTCATGTCTCTTCTACATCAACACGTGTCCCCTCTTCTTCATGTCTCTTCTACATCAACATGTGTCCCCTCTTCTTCATGTCTCTTCTACATCAACATGTGTCCCCTCTTCTTCATGTCTCATCAACATGTGTCCCCTCTTCTTCATGTCTCTTCTACATCAACATGTGTCCCCTCTTCTTCATGTCTCTTCTACATCAACATGTGTCCCCTCTTCTTCATGTCTCTTCTACATCAACATGTGTCCCCTCTTCTTCATGTCTCATCAACATGTGTCCCCTCTTCTTCATGTCTCTTCTACATCAACATGTGTCCCCTCTTCTTCATGTCTCTTCTACATCAACATGTGTCCCCTCTTCTTCATGTCTCTTCTACATCAACATGTGTCCCCTCTTCTTCATGTCTCTTCTACATCATCATGTGTCCCCTCTTCTTCATGTCTCTTCTACATCAACATGTGTCCCCTCTTCTTCATGTCTCTTCTACATCAACATGTGTCCCCTCTTCTTCATGTCTCTTCTACATCAACATGTGTCCCCTCTTCTTCATGTCTCTTCTACATCAACATGTGTCCCCTCTTCTTCATGTCTCTTCTTCATCAACATGTGTCCCCTCTTCTTCATGTCTCTTCTACATCAACATGTGTCCCCTCTTCTTCATGTCTCTTCTACATCAACATGTGTCCCCTCTTCTTCATGTCTCTTCTACATCAACATGTGTCCCCTCTTCTTCATGTCTCTTCTACATCAACATGTGTCCCCTCTTCTTCATGTCTCTTCTACATCAACATGTGTCCCCTCTTCTTCATGTCTCTTCTACATCAACATGTGTCCCCTCTTCTTCATGTCTCTTCTACATCACCATGTGTCCACTCTTCTTCATGTCTCTTCTACATCAACGTGTGTCCCCTCTTCTTCATGTCTCTTCTACATCAACATGTGTCCCCTCTTCTTCATGTCTCTTCTACATCAACATGTGTCCCCTCTTCTTCACGTCTCTTCTACATCAACATGTGTCCCCTCTTCTTCATGTCTCTTCTACATCAACATGTGTCCCCTCTTCTTCATGTCTCTTCTACATCAACATGTGTCCCCTCTTCTTCATGTCTCTTCTACATCAACATGTGTCCCCTCTTCTTCATGTCTCTTCTACATCAACATGTGTCCCCTCTTCTTCATGTCTCTTCTACATCAACATGTGTCCCCTCTTCTTCATGTCTCTTCTACATCAACATGTGTCCCCTCTTCTTCATGTCTCTTCTACATCAACATGTGCCCCCTCTTCTTCATGTCTCTTCTACATCAACATGTGTCTCCTCTTCTTCATGTCTCTTCTACATCAACATGTGTCCCCTCTTCTTCATGTCTCTTCTACATCAACATGTGTCCCCTCTTCTTCATGTCTCTTCTACATCAACATGTGTCCCCTCCTCTTCATGTCTCCTCTACATCAACATGTGTCTCCTCTTCTTCATGTCTCTTCTACATCAACATGTGTCCCCTCTTCTTCATGTCTCTTCTACATCAACATGTGTCCCCTCTTCTTCATGTCTCTTCTACATCAACATGTGTCTCCTCTTCTTCATGTCTCTTCTACATCAACATGTGTCCCCTCTTCTTCATGTCTCTTCTACATCAACATGTGTCCCCTCTTCTTCATGTCTCTTCTACATCAACATGTGTCCCCTCTTCTTCGTGTCTCTTCTGCATCAACATGTGTCCCCTCTTCTTCGTGTCTCTTCTACATCAACATGTGTCCCCTCTTCTTCATGTCTCTTCTACATCAACATGTGTCCCCTCTTCTCCATGTCTCTTCTACATCAACATGTGTCCCCTCTTCTTCATGTCTCTTCTACATCAACATGTGTCCCCTCTTCTTCGTGTCTCTTCTACATCAACATGTGTCCCCTCTTCTTCATGTCTCTTCTACATCAACATGTGTCCCCTCTTCTCCATGTCTCTTCTACATCAACATGTGTCCCCTCTTCTTCATGTCTCTTCTACATCAACATGTGTCCCCTCTTCTTCATGTCTCTTCTACATCAACATGTGTCCCCTCTTCTTCATGTCTCTTCTACATCAACATGTGTCCCCTCTTCTTCATGTCTCTTCTACATCAACATGTGTCCCCTCTGTGTAAAGAGACTCTGAAAGTTTCAGGAACAAAGATTCTCTCTCTTTTTGATCCATTTCTATAAAAACCTGTCTGAAAATGAGCTGATCAGATTTTGGCCACTTTATGATGTCATAACGATGTGTTGTCTTGTGTAACCATTAGCCAATCAGCAACCAAGGTAACCCCCCCCCCCACCTTATCACCTGACTCTCCTCCTAGAGCACCATTGAGTTCTTTGTAACCAAATGTCTCTCAGAGGGGCGTGGGGAGGGGCTCCTTATTCTCATCTAAAGTAACAGACAGAGAATCAGCACTTTGGAAACAGGGCTGAAACAGAGGGGATTATGGGTAATGCTGCAATGATCTGTTTGGTGTTCCAGCCAATCAGAGACAGGCTCTGGATATATCTGAGACCTGTGATATATTGATGAGAAACAGTATAATAGGGGACCTTTAAATGATAGTGTGTGTTTCACCTGTGGCTGCGGGAGACGTTGAGCAGGATGATGATGAACCCCAGGCAGTAACACGCCAACGAGGGGCTGCCGAAGAGTTTTGAGAGGGTGCGAGTACGATGCTCCCATCTGGCCACCTGACAAATGACAGAGACAGAAACCAGTGGTCGTGAGACGATGGTTTCATCTTTTAAAATGCATTACTAGTAGGGCTGTCAGTCGATTAAAATATTGAATCGCGATTAATCGCAAATTAATCGCACATTTTTGATCTGTTCTAAATGTACCTTAGAGGAATATTTTTCAAGTTTTTAATACTCTTATCAACATATGAGTGGACAAATATGCTTTATGCTAATGTTTATTACCATTTGAACAATGACAAATATTCTCATGAATATTAAACACAACAACCTCTGAACATTACAAATATTCACCTCAATTCAACCTGGAACCTCTCTCATACAATAATACAATACAAATGGTGTGTGTGTGTGTGTGTGTGTGTGTGTGTGTGTGTGTGTGTGTGTGTGTGTGTGTGTGTGTGTGTGTGTGTGTGTGATGGATCGTTGGAGCTATGTGCAGCTCAAGACATATGCTCGAACGGGAGCTGCCTGGACGCTGCAATCATGTTGCGCACTATCCGTGCTGAGTGTGCTGACTTCTCGTACAATGTCCCACTGTCTGGCTTCCTGCATAAAGTCAAGTGCTCGGCGCAGTTGTGGCGAAATGTCGCTCCTCTGTTTTCATTTAAACAGCTCCTTATATCCGTTAGCGCAGCTAGCTAGCACCAGATGCTAACAACAACAATACACGTAAGGTCTCTCGCTCGCTCGGGCCACACATACACACACCCTCCCGGTCCTCCCGATGGCCAGTCGGTGCCTGCCGGTGAGCGTGGAAGTGTGGTCTGCTGCAAGCGGGCGGCAGGAGCGGGGCTGTCAGCATCAGCTTGTAGATGGTATTTTAAACTCGATGCGCTCTGAAACTACGGGGCGGCCAAGGACAAAAAATACTCATGCGTTAATCGCGTTAAAATAATTAGTGGCGTTAATTTTTGTTTGCGTTAACGTGTTATTAACACGTTAACTTGACAGTCCTAATTACTAGTAATAGAAATGTAGTCGTTTTTCCCCACTTTCCCATTCCTCTCACTAAAGAGACCCAGGGGGGGAAATCCAGAAAACCATGACTGAAAACAAGCAGCTTTAAAAACAAAAACATCAATGTATCCCCTAATAAAGTGACTACTGTGAGCATATTCATTAGGACACATTGGTCTATTAACACATGCAAACACTACTGAACAACATTAGCATTTATTTGCTGTCATTTTTCCGTTACTCTGATACATTTTAGTCCAATATTAACTCCAATTATTGCTCTGTTTTGGTCTCCACCTCCACATCTGGCTATTAAACTGCTCAAGGCTTCACAATCTACAGCAGCTAGTTGCGTGACGTTAGTGCGATATATTCACCTGGTCAATAGGCTTTGTTGATATATATCTTTTCTCATAGCCTCTTAAAGTCTTTGGTTGCTTGACTGAAATGATTGAGTTGCTTCCTCTGCTCTTTCTGATTGAAAACTCTTGGCATTGTCAATCAATAAAGCGCCAGGAAGCTGCTTTCCTTGCTGCCTACGTGAGTGCGAAGACGGTTATGTTGATGCTTTGACTAACATTGCTCGACCTATTCATGTATAATCTTGAACCCAATACCATTGAAGAGTTTTCTTACAATGACAAAGCAGTATTTGATTCAGGCATTCATTTCCGTTCCTTTCCTACTTTTCAAAAAGCGAAGTTTCAAAGTAATAGCTTTAACATTTATATAAAAGCACTCTTACTTCCTGTCACGGACTGTAAGCAGTAAGCACCTCCATTCGTCCAGAATTTAGGGAAAAGTGAGTGTTTAATGTAGTGATTAGTTTATTTAACCCTCCTGTTGTCTTCGGGTCAAATCCGACCGATTTACTACTTTCATCAATCATAGCTTTGTTGTTTTACATTCGATTGCATTAAGGCTTCATGATATCCTTCACAGTAGACTTTGAACATATACAATGGCTGATCACCACTTTCATTGCATTTTGGATGATTTAGTCAACTTTGTGACACCATGGTGTTCCTGCCATAAAGAAAAGGAATTAGTAACCATCCGGATCAGATAAAACACACACACACAACAATTTGATACATGTCCCGCTCTTATGTGCCCATCCCCCCACATGGATCACACCTGGCACACCAATACATGTTCAGTGTCTGTTCTTTGTATATTTACTGCAGTGTTTCATGTATACCAGTAGTCTGATACAATATTTACAGTTTGAAAGGGTGTTAAATGAAATTTGGTGATGATTAATGGTTTTTGTGTTAATGTAATAACAGTTTAAACAGGACCGGTCAAATTTGACCACGAACACCAAAGTAAGGGGGGGGACGACGACAATAGGAGGGTTAAGAAAGCATAAATTGATCATTAGCATTGATTAGCAACACAGTGAGTGAAATATGGACAGGAAAACAGAATAAGATGTCTGAAGAGTCTTTTTTTTGTGGATGCAAACATGGACTAGATGGAGGGGTCTTTAAATAAATGGCTTACGAACACTCACACAGAATAATGACGTCTGAAAGAAACCTAGTGTTTTTTTTCTTTCCGTCAATGGGGCACTTAATGTAGCCTCCGAAATGACCGAATCCATCAAGAAAACAAGCTCCACATAAACATGTTTTCAGCCATTATTCTTGTATTATAGGAACTAAGGGTCATAGGGTATCTAAAGAGTGCTTGACTCAACAGCAAATAGGTGATTATATCTTAAAATGTGTATTTTTAGACTATATCTTGATGGGTTTGGCCTTTTTTAAGACCCCGTGAGATCTGTTTCCCCTTGTGGCTTGTCAAATCTGATTTTAAAGTGCCTCTTCGTGATTTACAAGTGACTGGATTCGTGTATTTGGTCCACACCAGGAGTTGTAAGATCATTCCAGATAGAAAGATAATAACAGCTATATGCACTCACACGAAATACACAATATAACATGTGCTTTTCCATGAACCTAAATTAACAAAATAATAAAAATAATCATGCCTCAGAGTCTATATAATTGCTGTGTAACTGTGAGCAGGGAGATGTATGCAATGGGAGGAGTTACAGTTGAAAATAAAGCTGGACTGTCCATGAAAAATGACCCAAAATCAGACTTTTTTTGGCACTTTTCATGCTCTTTTCAGACGGTCCCTAACTTGACCTCGTAAGATTGAACTGACCGTAACCCCAAGCGATAATACCTGATGTTAAAGTGGACCTATCATGCTATTTTTAGGCAATAGCATAGGTCTGAGATATATAAAAATATATAAAAAACATGTCTATGAAGTGTGAAATGCCTCATATCCCTCTATTTCACTTCCTGTTTCAAAAGTGCTGATTCTGGGTATAAAGCTTTAAAGAAAAAAAATTGATAAAAAAGGGGGAGGGGTCTGAGCTCATGCGGGACCCGGCAGCTACTGTCTAAACTAAATGCTGCCGTGATGAAACGCCATATCATGGATGATCAAGGATTCTCTCTGAAACAGTCTGGAGCTCAAAGGCTTTCTCTCTTGCCGGTTATACCACAAGGTGAGTTCCTTTTTACTTCCTGCTTCTTCACACACATGCTCTCCAGTACAGGTTAGCTCTGAGTGCTAGCGATGCTAATGTAAACACCGACCATATTACGTCCAAAACAGTCGGGCATTGTTTCTGATAGCAACGTTTCTGATAGGGCCGTGGGTCCACATTTCAGATATTACGTCATATCGGACGCAAATCTGGATCAGCTCCGTTGTTCCCCGTTTTTAGAGATTTGGGTACGGAGGAAAAGAGAGGGTTTTATTTTCTGACGCTGCGTGAGTTCCCCGACACACCGGGGACACACCGGGGACACATTTATGTAGAAAAGACATCAAAAGTGCATTTTGCATGATAGGTCCCCTTTAAGGTAAAAAACCCTGCTGAAATCAGGTGATAGAAGAATACTGCAATAATACTTTTCTTTTTGCCGCTGCTTCTAATTGAACTATAACTGCACTGTAACTTCTAATCATGTTCCTGTTATTCATGTTTTATTACCTGACTGTTTTTAAATGCCATTTTACAACATGTTTCCGCTGCACTATTCCTTATGCTCTTAATATATTTCATTTTAAGCATTTGAACTGCCTCGTGTTGAAAGGTGTTGTATGTATAAACTTGCCTTGCAAACCATCAGATGCTGTTGTTATCGCTCAGAGGGAACGATCTGTTTCACTGCAAAATCATGACTTGTGTAACTCCCTAATTTAAGACAGCTGGCACATAAGGGAGCTGCTGTATTCTCTCAGATCTTAATTGATGTTTGTTAACAGATTCCAGCTCTCCATGTTGTACCATGCACACTCCACAGGGACTGGCAGCGAACGTCTTACGGTTATAATGCGTCATGTAGACTTTAAAATAGAAACTATTAAATTCTTAAAAATGGATAATAGGGGTGAACGATTGGAAAAAAAGCATACATTTTTGACTGATATTGGGATAAGATTGATCAATTTCTTAAACGGTAATTCTCAGTATCATTGAAAAATATGTTAAAATGATCATGGTAGAATTATTTAAGATGATCTGTACAAAATAAATATGTTTTATTCTCTCTGCAGAACCACAATACTGCATTTAAAATGTATTTGAACACATATTTAGCCTTAAGCAAATATCGTGCTTGTTGTATGAATATTAGACGAGTCCATACTGCGTTGAGACGACATTGCTTTTATTTGTGCAGCCTCATGTTTGTGCCATTACTGATAGACAGGTTTGGTGGATTGATTGATAAACTGTGATTTACTGAGTCAGAGTGGGCTGAGGAAATGCGTAGATGGATTTTAAAAACACAGCAAAAAGGACAAAAACGTTTCCGTAGCAACACTTTATTCCATGCTTAGTGGAGACAATAAAATAATAAAAAGGTAAGATGAAATAAACTGTACAAGGCGGATAAAAGGAAGGATTTAGAGGCTGCAAATCTTACTCAAATGTTATTCTCATAGGTTCTTGAGCTCTTTGGGAAAAAGCTGCTTGTAGCAGATATTCAAAAACGGTATATTGCACGGTGACATTTTACGACGAAAAAGGTAGCAGCCAGTAATAGTGATGAAAAACTGTAAAATAGCAAGAGATTTAAAGGTCACCTATTATGCAAAATCCACTTCTTCACGTATTTTCTACATCGACATGTGTCCCCTCTTCTTCATGTCTCTTCTACATCAACATGTGTCCCCTCTACGTTAAGAGACTCGGAAAGTGTCTTTATGTCCTGATCTATACAAAAACCTGCCTGAAAATGAGCTGAATCAGATTTGGCCACTTTGTGATGTCACTATGTTGTTTTGGCTTGTGTAACCATTAGCCAATCACTATCACCTAAATAAGGGAACTTTAAACTCAATTTAATAATAATAATTCCTTACATTCATCATAGCGCTTTTCCAGATGCTCAAAAAAGCACTTTACAAATACACATTACACACATATCATACATGTAACGGTCATGTACTGTGGACAATACCCACAGGAGCAGATTCAGGTGAAGTGTTTTGCCCAAGGACACAACGGCTTTACAGACGCAGCGGGTTTCGAACTGGTGTTCCCCAACGCCCCCTTGATCTGATGATTAACGCACAGCCCACTGCGCCACTCCGCCCATCTTCACACCTTAAAGTCATCAAGGCGCTTTACAAGTACACTTTACACACATATCATACATGTAACGGTCATGTACTGTGGACAATACCCACAGGAGCAAATTCAGGTGAAGTGTCTTGCCCAAGGACACAGCGGCCTGACGCAGTGGCGGGTTTCGAACAGGTGTTACCCAACGCCCCCTTGATCTGATGATCGGCGCACAGCCCACTGCGCCACTCCGTCCCATATTGGACTATGTGTTGCCTTTGGATCTTTAAAGTAAATAAATAACTACATCTTCAGGTTCGTTTTCCATTACAGCACGCAGTCTCTTCCTTAATGTCTCTTCCGTCCCTATTTCCTCTGACCCCATGCCAAGCGAAGAAGACTGCTTTGTAATTAAAAAGCCAAACAACTGAATCCCTCAGTGACTCAAACGGCGGTTACGTCCACACGTTGATCACATTACAGCTGCTCTGCGGGACACTGGGCAATAACAATGACAAAGATTAGCCTCGCTAGTGAATTCAGAAGTGTCATAGTGCATGTTAATGTTGGTATGCATCATTTTAAATGTAACATGATGGCACATTAATGCGTCAACGTGCTCTCTTGTTTATTCACAGAGCATAAGCCTGAACAGCTGACGTAGACGGAAGAGGTTTCTGAAACCTACTTTATGATAGACAAGTTTGAGTTTAAAATGTTATGTTTAACACCTTCAAAAGAAGAGATGGTACATAATGTTATGAAGCAAGTAGCCTCACCAAACATGCTTCTTATAGGCTCCAAACTAAGATGGGAGACTATGTGTGAATTGGACTTTCTTAAAGGTCCCCTATTCTACTGTTTCTCATCAATACATCACAGGTCTCAGATATATCCAGAGCCTGTCTCTGATTGGCTGAAACACCAAATAGATCATTGCAGATTGATCGACGGATAGATTTCCCAAATTGGGAAATTATTTCGTCACAGTGTGTTCAGACAGTAAAATACAATACTTTGAAAAAGTGGAAAAGATAATTAATCATTCAAATAAAAAATAAAAATATTATATCAAATATAAATAATATAAAAAAACCAATATAAAATATTCTGGATAACTAAAATAAAAAGTAAAAAATACTACAGGACGGGAACATTTGCTTCTTTCTCTACTTGTTAACCAAACCTGACTAAAGGAGCCTCTTATTCCTAATTTAACTTAACAAAAAAAGTACACATGGTCAATTTGAAACCCAAGAACACATGTTATTACCCTGCAGAACATCATACCCACAATCTGCATTAGTGAGCCATTAATGTCACGACGCTCCGGGACTGCATCTCCCAACAACCATCCCACACTGGGGGAGAAAGTACACTAAAAATGCTTTTCAGATGGACTACGTCATCAAATTATGATTCAAGCCATGGGAATAACAGGCAGGGATGAGGAGAGAACAGGGAGTGAGTGGCGCCAGATTTGGAAGAACGAGCACATTTAATTTAATTAAAGCAGCATGTTCTTCCTGCGTCTCCTTGAGCTCTGAGATGAGGACCCTTCAATTGGTTTCAGCGCAGGACATTTAAAGAGAACATATGATGCCCCTTAAAGGTCTCCATTATTCTGTTCTTCATCAATATATCACAGGTCTCAGATATATCCAGAGCCTGTCTCTGATTGGCTGAAACACCAAACAGATCATTGCAGCATTACCCATAATCCCCTCTGTTTCAGTGCTGATTCTCTGTCTGTTACTTTAGATGAAAAATAAGGAGCCCCTCCCCACGCCCCTCGGAGAGACATTTGGTGTGGGGGCCTATACTACGAATCTAGTTCAACCTAACCTGGATATGTTTGAGTTAGCCGGTTGGCCTAATCCAAAACAAACCCGCTCTCGCTAAACTGTCCTACGACGCTGGTTATCAAGTGGATCGCTCAAGCCAGCCGTGTCCTATCTAGTTAGGTGCGCGTTCACATGAAAGGGGTGGTATCTGGAGCATTCGACCAATCACAAACATGGAGAAGCGTACTGACAGCGCAGCGTCATACTTCCTGAATGAAAAGTGAACTATAATATTAGACATATGAAGAAGTTAAACTTTAAACATCCATGACTTAAACACTTGATCCAGGATCAAAGCCACAGAGCTGCACCTGCAAGGTGAATACAGCTGGTAACAGAACAAGTGTTTGAATGCGTACATTAACAGGTTTATGATATCACTGCCCGTCTAAGACACGATCTGACTTTCATTACATTTGACTCGAGTGTTTTGTCAACTTAATGTGTTGCTTAAAATAATACTTCTGCATACAGTATGTGACACTGTGAGTGTTGCACGGCCAGATACGGCTCAGCTGACTCAGATAAGGAGATATATGATACATTATGAAGTGATATGAATGATAATGGGACACATCGACGTCTGCACTCACAGTGATTGTAGGCTACGTAATGTTACTTTGATCCGGTTACTTACGTTGTGGCAGATATTTAAGTAAGCTTTCTTAACGCTAATGTTATAATAGTCAGATAGCTCTGAAGATGGGAGATGATATTCTATTCATTTTCACGTTCACACAGTCGATGATTTGAACTGCAACGGCAGTTTAAACTGTATTTCCTTTATCCTGTAATATGACTTGATCGCTTTAAACTCTGCACACTGTTGTTATCAGCTGTTCCACCATGGTTTCTACCTCAACCTGTAATAGATGTATCCTTATTGAAACGGTTACATTCAATGAAAAACAAAATCAATGTGCAGGCTTACGTGAACACTGTTCTACATGAACAATATGGGCAGTTTACATTAAATAAATCAACAGTATAGTGGCGATAGAAGAACTCCGCACAGTTGATCTCTTATCCTGGAACCTATCCTGCTCCGGCGCAGGCTAGCCGTTCAGAATAAGTTATCTAGCCTGCTAAAAAGAGAACCAGCGTCATAGGACCGGAAACCCCGAGTTTTCCCTGACGTTAGCCGGCTAAGCGGAAATCCTGCTTCGTAGTATACCCCCCAGGCCTCAGGTAGACGATGACGCTTTACTCTTTAGAGATAAAACCAAGATTACTATGTGGCTGCCTTTGAATCTTTAGAATAAAAGACCAAATAACTGCAACTTCAGTGTAGTTTTCCACGTTCCACTTGTTTGGTTTGGTACCGAACAACAAAAGCAAGACCTCCAGAAAAGGTAGCATCGGTCGCATACAAACCAACACTTAATGATATGTGATTCCTGCATGATTTTAAAAGCTAAACTACTAATGATCTGTTCAGGAAGCTATACAGGCAATATATAACACTTGTTTGTGTCAGTTAGGGACTTTCATCTGATAAATAGAAATCTGTTCAAACTGAGGGCTTGTACCTGACTGTACTAGGTCATTTTACAAAGTGTATCATTACAGTAAGTGTGTGTCAGGAGTACTTTAGTTCAGCACATTATAACTGATCATATTTTAATTGCGATATCGTGCAGCCCACCAATAATCATCATGGTGTAGTCAGTAATCACAACACTGACCCTTTGCAGTTGATTATAATCGGCTCTATGGGACACCAACGAAAAACAAAATACTTAACATTCAAGAAACACGTCAGAAATATCAAAGTGTTGCATAAACTTCTATCAATGATCAGAATTGAATTTCCCTACATGAGTCCAGTCAGTATACGTTTATGTTTGTTTGTAAAAAGTAAACACCAACCAAACCAGAACTTGTGCAGCAACAAATAATGAAATGTTCCTTTGAAACGGACCGAATGAACCACTTTACAGATGTGAAAGCATTCATTAATCTCTCTAATATGGACTGTGATTTTATCAGCCAATCAACAGCTGATTACAACGTGCACACATATGCAAACACACGCTCAGCCAAATGCATTAATGCGAGAGTGTGTGCAGTTCTGGAGGAACGATGAAAATTGAACAAGAACATAGACAGATCACATGCACACCAGCAACAGCCTGATTAGACCCTCCTCAGTTCAGGAAAAATGCTAATTGAATATTAAAATATCTGGAGATTTATGGACATTTTGTCAAATCAAACAGAAACTGGCGGCTCTATCAACAAAAGTAATTGAATTTAGATTAAATTGGATCGAAATCAAGGAACAGGACACTTCATTTTTGTAGCGTTTTAGCCTATTGCCCCAATGTTGACCATTAAGTTATGGATATTCATGGACTTAGTCAATTAGGCCTTACATATTTGGGACTTCTAGATATTTCTAGACAAATATTGACGATTTTTCCACCATCTTGCCTAAAGTTTCTACACAAATAAATTGTATTAGTGAACTAAGAACTGCTTTTATAATCCGTTGCCATTTTAGACCAACCGTGAGATTAACTTTAAGGGCTCCTTCTGTATGTTGTTGGCTTTAGATAACACATTACACAACTGAGAGGCCATTTAATGATCATGGTTCTAATCCTAAAGGTTTAACCTGTTTGATTAGATTGGATCAAAATCTGGGGACAGGATGTCACGGTCTGTCTGTGTTGTGTTTTGTCTGTCTCTGGTTTCCTGTTTTATTTTGAAAAGTGTTCACCCCCTGTCTTGTCTGTTGACTCCTGCCTCTGTGTTTGCCCTCCTGTGTCTAATTTCCTGATTGTGTTCACCTGGTGCCCCTGTGTTTCCTCCCTCACCTGTGTCTTGTTTGTGTGATTCGTCTTGTGTGCATTTAAGTTCTGGTTTTTCTGTCTGTCATTGTTGGATCCTTGTTTGTCTCGACTGTGTTCACTGGGAAGAGTTCTGTTGTTGTATTTAGTCTTGAAATAAAGTTTTTTTCTGTTTAAATCTGCGTTTGGGTCCTGCCTGCTTCACTCTACCCTGACACAGGGCACTTTATTTTTTAGCAACATTAGCATTTTAGCCTATTGCCCCAATGTTGACCATCAAGTTATGGATATTCATGAACCTTAGTCGATTAGGCCTTACATATTTGGGACTTCTAGATATTTCTTGACAAATATTGACGATTTTTCCACCATCTTGCCTAAAGTTTCCAAACAAAAAAACTGAATTCATTTGCGAATTAAGAACTGCTTTTATAATCTGTTGTCAATTTGGACTATTCATGAGATTAACCTTAAAGAGAGCTTCTGGAAATATTGTTGGCTTTTGATAACACATTAGATAACTGAGAGGCCATTTAATGGTCATTGTCATTATCCTAAGGTTTGACCTATTTGGCTCTTGACCCCATGACCTTTCGTCTATTGCTACCCTTTGTTTAACTTTCAGCCACATCACTGTAAGGGATGCAGCTGTATTGCTAAAAAGCACACCAAAATTGGCTTATTCACAGCATGTCATTACTACCATCGAATGAACAGATCTGAAGGTTGATTTCTCTTTTATTTAAAAGGTGAAATACACAAAATGGTGTCATTTTGCTCTTCATTAACCATCGTTTAAATCTGCCGTCTAATCGTCCGTTATGTGACTGCACTTGTTCCACCTTGATGCAGAGTCAGCAGTTCAAACCCATTACATCCCTGAAAATGTCACCAACGATGACTCATAAAAGCAGACGTCAAGATAAATGGATTCAAAGGCTCTCCTTGTAGAAATCTCACTGGGAGCTGGCCTAAATAAAGACACTTAAAAAGATACTCAGTGTTGGAGATACTGAAATGGTCCTCTTGCACTATTGTATCTGTTTTATTTGATTTATGTCCTACAGTATATACATGTTACAATCTTGAACATCTTGAATCTATAGCAACCACAGGAGTTGACCGTCTCAGACTGTGGCTTGTTTGTCATGGACACCGTTAAGCTTTTTCATTGCCCCGAAGGCACAGAATCATTTCAGTCACGCTGGGATTTGGCTTGTTGACACTATTCATATGCCTTAATAAAAAAGCTCAGGGCGTTCAGACAGTCCATAGCGATCTGTGGCCTGAACGGTGGTCATGTATAGTTTTATTTAAGGGCTTTTTTGCGAGCATTTATGTGTAACGTTTATGGCAAAATGTAGGGTATGTTTTTGGATTTGGTTTGTCTGTCAGCAGGATTCTGGAAAAAACTACTTGCCTGATTTTCAAGAGAATTGGTGGAAGGTAGACGCTTGGGCAAATGAAGAACCCATGATGTTTTGGATCTGAATCATGGGTCGGATTGACAATAGGCGCTTTCACACCGGAGTACTTTTCCCCCCGAACTAGGCCGATAGGGGGGGATTTGCTTTCACATCAAAAAGGATCTGGAACTAGTCCCTAGTTCGAGTGAACCTTTTCACCCCCAGATAGTCCCTGCTAGAGAGGTAGTACTTTCCTGAGGAGGAAATGGTTCGTGGGTGTGTCGGCCACACTCAATTTCTGATTGGCTGGGCGAATTGCAAACCACATCGAGGATGTTAGGTCCACTCCCCACTTATAAAAATAGCCCTGCTTACACCTATATGCCTCGAGCCTTCATTATAACTGTCACACTGTGTATATGCGCGTGGGGATTGTTGGAGTAGAAAATTCAACTGTAGCACCCGGTACATTAATGGGAAACCCTAAATGTTTGAGCACCCTCTATGAAACGTCAAGCTACCCCACAGCACCCCCAAAATAAAAACAGGCTCATTGCAGCCACTAACGATAAGACACACTTTTCTGCCAAATATCAGCATTTTCTTTCTTTTCATTTTTTTGCACAGATTGCAAAGTGGCAAAGTATTATAACTTATTGTTCTCGCAAAGGGATTGCACAATTGTATTATGTATTTATTTTTTTGAGCACACCGACTTATGGAGCATTGTTTTATTATCGCTGTTCTAGCAAAGTGATTTATTTTTTATTTTTTAAAGGAATGCTCACGTTCATATTGATGTATTTTAATAAATATTAACTTGGCCCATTACGTGACTGTTTGTGATGGGGCGGCCCGACTTTTTTTTTTCCCCAAAGGGGGGCCTGACGGAAAAAGTTTGAGAACCACTGGTTTAGCGAGAGATTTGTTGACATAGTTTCCAATGCCCACGGAAGTGACTCACACAAAAACAACGTGTGGGAACATCTGAGGTCAAAGCGCCCTTCCAATCAGTCTAATTGAGTCCAATGAATAACAACATGAAGGGTTTGATGAATGAAACAAAGTAAATGTTCTTTACAGAAGTCATGAATATCTATGTGAATTCATCTGACGATTGAACCCAATCCATATGAAAAATAATGATTATGATTAATGAATGAGATCAGCTACTGTTGTCTTTCTCTTATCTTCAGTCATCTGAGGTCATGGTGCATTTGAGGATAGATCGTAGGGCTGCTCGATTATGGCAAAAATCATAATCTCGATTATTTGGGTCAATAATTGTAATTGCGATTATTAAATGCGATTATTCATTGACTTTGAAAACATCCATTTATTGGAGAAAACTATTTGAACACTATGTTTTTAACAGTTTATTACCCTGAAAGTTAAGTATAATTCAACTGAAAAACCAAAAAAAAAAATTATAAAAAAAAAAAAAAAAAGTAATAATAATAAAAGAATAGTCGTTTTATTTCGATTACGTTGTTTTCGTAATCGTTGCAAGCCATAATCGTAATCGCGATTAAAATACGATTAAAATACGATTAATTGAGCAGCCCTAATAGATCGTATGCAATTCAATTTTGGTAGCAGCTGAACCATGTTTACATGCTTTAATGTTATAAAAAAAACATTATATTCCCTCGACTGTCCGTCTACCTTTTCATTCCTCTCCGTCTGAAGCAGGGAAACCAATATAACGCCCAATTATTGCTTTCATTTTGATCTCAACAGTTTTAAAGTTTTGAGACACCAAATCAGGCCATAAGCATTAAGGGGGATGGGGGATGGGAATTAGCGGCAAATCTTGCTCGAAACCAGAGGTGGGAAGTAGTGGAGTACAAATACCTGTACTTTCTACTTCTTACATGTTGAACACAAATACCTGTACTTTCTACTTCTTACATGTTGAACACAAATACCTGTACTTTCTACTTCTTACATGTTGAACACAAATACCTGTACTTTCTACTTCTTACATTTTCCAAACAGGCTGGTTCCTTTAGTTTGAATGTGTGTTTGGTGGCGTGATCATTATTATTTAGAGTCATTGCGTGCCTATCACCTGAATCTCCTCCTAGAGCACCATTGTGTTATCTTTAACCAAATGTCTCTCAGAGGGGCGTGGGGAGTGGCTCCTTATTTTCATCTAAAGCAGGGGTGCCCAACCTTTTTTGAACCGAGAGCTACTTTTAAAGTTGCCAGTCTGCCGAGATCTACCAGTCCAAATAGAGGCGTAGCCATTACTGACAGACTACCAGGTAAATACACACTTCTACTTGTATAAAACTGACCTTTGTACGATGAATACTTCATAAAATACTGCAGATCCTTTATCTTACCTCTTTCTAATCTACACACATACAAGTATTTAACTGAAGTTACACAACAGTGTTGTTGATACAGAGTTTATTCACACGTCACTACAGTGGGTAATGTTTTCAAGAAACATTGAACAGTGCTGCCACATATGACACAGGGAAAAAAGAAAAGACTCTGAACCCTTTCTTTGCCATTAAAATTAGGCTTACTAATAAGACAACTCAGATCTGAAGCTACACAGGAATCTGCTGCCAAAGTGCAATAAAAAAGACAAAATTAATAGAATCAAACCCTTTTTTTGTTGCATTTTAGTAGAGTATAAAGATAAATGCCTTTAAAATAGGATGCAAGCAACACTAGTTTCTTAACCTGAATTGATGATAGACTATAATCAATTTAAGTTTGCATTCTTATACCATTTTGTACAATAATTAATGAATAAGTTCAAACAAACTAAAACTTACAGCTGATTAATAACGGTATCCAACTTGAGTTTGTATTATATCAAAAACCTGTTGAAATGCTTCTGTTATTTTTACAGAGCCCCCAAAAGCGCGTCGGCAGCCTCCAGGAATGCTTCTTTCACAACTTCGCCGTCTTTGAAAGACTTCATGTGTTTCTCAAGAGCGTGACTGACACGATAAGATGCTCTGGAGCAGCCTTGCTCTTGTTGTTGGGCCTGGTGAAAATGGACTGCTGTGCATTTAGCTGTCCTCTCAGGCCCCTCCCCTTTTGGGAGCGTAGGGCAGAATTAGGAGGGAATTCCGTCTCGTAGCGTTTGTGCACTGTTTTGAAATGCCGCTCCTAAATGACCCTTCTTCGATAAAGCCACGCTCGCATTGCAGATGAGAGACAGATGGACTTGGAATTGGAATAGATACAAAAATAATCATCCTCCCACTCGGAGTGAAAATTATATATTTTGGGCTTTTTTGCTTCTGCTATAATTGCGGTCT
>CM053248.1:41057424-41112424 GCA_028583405.1 Pogonophryne albipinna
CCATCCATCTATCTATCCATCTATCCATCCATCTATCTATCTATCCATCTAAAGGAACACATATACTATTGGGTCAACAGTGTTTTTGTCTTTCAAAGGAAAAAGTGTATGGAATGGATCTTTTTT
Organism: Pogonophryne albipinna; assembly: GCA_028583405.1. Taxonomy (NCBI): domain Eukaryota; kingdom Metazoa; phylum Chordata; class Actinopteri; order Perciformes; family Artedidraconidae; genus Pogonophryne; species Pogonophryne albipinna. Next base: position 41,057,551 of record CM053248.1, read on the forward strand.
TATGAACAATCATTATAGGTAACAGGTGGTCATGTCACGAGGCTGTGACCATTACATTTGCAACTAGAATTCCCTTCTCAGTTATGCTTTTTGAGGTTTTCCCCTTTCCTGTAGTGTGTTATAAAGGTTTTTGTGCATGTAAATGGTTTGCAAAGGATGAAATCCCAATATGTATATGAATACAGCAACACAAACAGACCCAAAACAGAAGACAATGTCTCTTTTTAAGTTAGATACGTGGATACTAGTGCACAATTGGATTGTTCACCACAATTCCCAATATAGTAACTTAACGTTATAGTGTCAGGTTAGGGTTAATGACATCTTTGAGGGCAAGAGTTCATTGTTTCTCAGAACGTCACTGGATTATGGACCATCTACTTTGACTGAATAAGTCAAACTGGATCATCACTAGTTATACGTGTTTGTCCTCACAATAAAAAGTCTCAATTCATTAAAAAAAACACGGTACATTTGAGGACATTCAGAAACAACAATCAGTTCTGAACCCTTCACAGCAACAGTGTCATTTGAGGTCTGACCTACAGCCACAGCGATACAGAATGTACACACACACACACACACACCACACACACACACACACACACACACACACACACACACACACACACACACACACACACACACACACACACACACACACACACACACACACACACACACACACACACACACACACACACACACACACACACACACACACACACACACACACTTCCATTAAGTTTGCATTCTGTAACAAACACTTTGTGCGTCAGACCTCAAAAATAATCTGAATAAATGTTGAATCTCATTCTGCTAAAAACTGCCACCACCGAAGCACAGAAAACAAGGGTTTCATCACAAAACCACATCTGCAGTTTGCATGTATCTTGCCTTTTATGGTAATATTGTCAGAAACGTCAGAAGAGGACGCATCCCAAGACAACCTCGATAGTTGCTGAATTTGTTTTGCAAATGCACCCCAAAATCTAGATGGAAGGTGCATATTTAGCTTTAAAAAAATAAGGCAATGCAAGTTTATTTACATAGCACTTTTCTGTACGCGACAATTCAAAGTCCTTTACAAAACTAATTAAAAGACTTTTTAGGAATAAATATAGTAAAAACACATTATATAATGGCATATAAGTATATAAGTACAATTTACATTACAAACAAATGTTCCTAATCCAATAAATAAGGCTGTTAGTTGATTCGAATATTTAATAGCAACTATTGGCTTGATTTCCACAGTTTACTACCAACTTGTTATATTTGACTAAATGTTGCAGAGAGGTGACACGTGTCATGACCAATTCCTCCCCCCACACTCTCACTGACTCTATTCAGCTTTCTTTAGTCTTTCTGTATAGTTTATTTCTACTGCTTTCTTTCTTTCTTTTCATCACATTTGAACACAAGCTCCTCATATGCACAGTATGAAATTATTCACTGGAGGTCACGTTGACATCGCGTTGTGCGGTTTATCTTTGTTGGTTTTGTTATTCTCCATTTAGCTGTCGAAGGTTTTTCTTATAACATCTTTCCTTTATGTAATTTTTATAGGACCTCCTGATGAAATGAAACATCGTCCCTCTTTTTCTCAGTTTCACTCTTTTAATAAAAAGAATTCTGCTCGTTTTCGTGACTCATTCGATACTTTTTCTCCGCTCAGCACCTCTGAGAGATGGAGTACGACATGGTAGACTCTGATCTATGCATTTATTTTCAATTAAACCCAACAGAACAGAGTGCTTAGCCTAATTGACGCTAATGCACCAGCACGTCCAATGGTCTGGCTTGATTGAATTGTACAGTGGGGCAAAAAAGTATTTAGTCAGCCACCAATTGTACAAGTTCTCCCACTTAAAAAGATGAGAGAGGCCTGTAATTTTCATCCTAGGTACACCTCAACTATGAGAGACAGAATGGGGGGAAAGAATCCAGGAAATCACATTGTCTGATTTTTAAATAATTTATTTGCAAATTATGGTGGAAAATAAGTATTTGGTCAATAACAAAAGTTCATCTCAATACTTTGTTATATACCCTTTGTTGGCAATGACAGAGGTCAAACGTTTTCTGTTAGTCTACACAAGGTTTTCACTGTTGCTGGTATTTTGGCCCATTCCTCCATGCAGATCTCCTCTAGAGCAGTGATGTTTTGGAGCTGTCACTGGGCAACACGGACTTTCAACTCCCTCCAAAGATTTTCTATTGGGTTGAGATCTGGAGACTGGCTAGGCCACTCCAGAACCTTGAAATACTTCTTACGAAGCCACTCCTTCGTTGCCCGGGCGGTGTGTTTGGGATCATTGTCATGCTGAAAGACCCAGCCACGTTTCATCTTCAATGCCCTTGCTGATGGAAGGAGGTTGTCACTCAAAATCTCACGATACATGGCCCCATTCATTCTTTCCTTTACACGGATCAGTCGTCCTGGTCCCTTTGCAGAAAAACAGCCCCAAAGCATGATGTTTCCACCCCCATGTTTCACAGTAGGTATGGTGTTCTTTGGATGCAACTCAGCATTCTTTCTCTTCCAAACACGTCTAGATGAGTTTTTACCAAAAAGTTCTATTTTGGTGTCATCTGACCATATGACATTCTCCCAATCCTCTTCTGGATCATCTAAATGCTCTCTAGCAAACTTCAGACGGGCCTGGACATGTACTGGCTTAAGCAGGGGGACACGTCTGGCACTGCAGGATTTGAGTCCCTGGCGGCATAGTGTGTTACTGATGGTAGCCTTTGTTACTTTGGTCCCAGCTCTCTGCAGGTCATTGACTAGGTCCCCCCGTGTGGTTCTGGGATCTTTGCTCACCGTTCTTGTGATCATTTTGACCCCACGGGGTGAGATCTTGCGTGGAGCCCCAGATCGAGGGAGATTATCAGTGGTCTTGTATGTCTTCCATTTTCTAATAATTGCTCCCACAGTTGATTTCTTCACACCAAGCTGCTTACCTATTGCAGATGCAGTCTTCCCAGCCTGGTGCAGGTCTACAATTTTGTTTCTGGTGTCCTTTGACAGCTCTTTGGTCTTGGCCATAGTGGAGTTTGTAGGTGACCAAATACTTATTTTACCGAGGAATTTACCAATTCATTAATTAAAAATCCTACAATGTGATTTCCTGGATTCTTTCCCCCCATTCTGTCTCTCATAGTTGAAGTGTACCTAGGATGAAAATTACAGGCCTCTCTCATCTTTTTAAGTGGGACAACTTGCACAATTTGTGGCTGACTAAATACTTTTTTGCCCCACTGTATATATATCTGCATTTTTCTTGTTGTTCTGAGCTTGTATCTTTAAAGGTCCCATGTCATGGCCATTTCTACTGATCATAATTCCATTGTTGAGGTCTACTAGAATAGATTTACATTGTTCAATGTTCCAAACTCACATTGGTTTCTCAAACAGCATCTCTGTATAGTATGTGTATTCACTCTCTGTCCTAAACGGCTTGTTGGAGCTCCTGCCCCCCCCCCTCCCTGTGAGCCCAGTGGCCGTCTGCGAGACAGCGAGACACAGCGAAACCCAGCCCGAACACACACCCGCAGCCTGGCTGGGAGTTTGTGTGTGTGCTCACACACCGACTCACAACCTCGCCGCGTCCCGCCGTCTCAGGGAGGAGAAATCGGTGGAGCTGCAGCTTAGAAAATATTGAGTGTGTGTGTGTGAGGTAGGGGTGCAACAACTAATCGACTTAATCGATTAAAATCGATGACCAAATTAGTTGCCAACTAATTCAGTCGTCGTGTGTTTTACACGTCGTTAAGCTCCAACGTTATTGGTCTTTTTATCGGTACCGGAGACATTTAAAAAATACATGTCATGTATTATTGCTACATAAGCATTATATCGCAGTCTTAGTGTCGCCAACTCGTTTCTAATATGCAAAAAGACAAAAAAATGCGTCTATGATGTATTTTCGATCTTTCCAATCCAGAAGAGAGATCTCTCTCTCCCCCGTCTGTGTGCGAGGGGGCGGGGCAGTTTACACACATGCAGCTGCTACATGCAGCAACACACTGCGGAGATGGCGGAGAGAACGCGCTCCGAGGTGTGGTTCAACTTTACCCGTCTCGATGCTCGTTGCCAAAAGTGCAATAAGTGTTTAGCATGTAAGGGCGGTAACACGAGCAATTTGTCTAAACATTTAGCAAAAGTGCTCCACATTCAGACGGAGGAATGCACCGGGTTCGACTGTCTTTCTAGTAGCTCTGTAGCCCCATCCACGAGTAACGGTTCCACGTCAGGTGTTCTGTATGCTAGCAGCAACACACAGAGTTAACTACATTATACAAACATGGGTTAATGATTAGAGGAAACTGAGTTAGTTAGTTTGTTAAAGTTTCAGCTATTCTGTTCACAGTTCTGTCATCACATTATTTAATACGATTTGTTAAAACATGTTGTTTCTTTTGATGTGAAATATTATTTATTTAATTTAAATAAAAAGCAATGTTAATTTTGTTCAAAATGTGTTTAATTTAATAATATGTATTTTTGAATCAAGTATTCATCTTTATTGTCTTCATTGTTAGTTTCCACGTGCCTAAAACAACCTCAAGCTAAATCTAAAAGTTGATGGCTAAATAAGAGCGTTTGAGAAATTGTGCAAGGCGTAATAGTCCGAATAGTCGATTAATCGTTTCATTAATCGATAGATTAATCGATTATCAAATTAGTCGTTTGTTGCAGCCCTAGTGTGAGGAGCCGTTAAGTTAAGTCCGCGCATTGGTCCAAATTGACCAATTCGCGGAGGGGTCGTTGTTACGTCACTTGGTTCCCGGAAAAGAAAACATTTTTTTATAACGTGTCTTTTGTTGCACTATATCTTAATACTTTTACTGTGTGTTCATGTGTATAAATCACTTTGAAAGGCCTTGTGCTGTGTGAATAAACTGGCCTCAGCTCTGGCTCCATGTATGGACACTTTTGTGTCGAACCAGCTTCTAATCTGCAAACAAATCTGGATTTAACGGGGTGCTCATGTGGATTTATGTAACACAGACTTTTGCTTGTAGCGCTTGGAAATATAAAAAGGCCTTTTATTCACGATGTTACTTCACATTATGGCCTGATTATGGTCAATAATCAACAACAAATGTGTTACTGCAGGTCAAGAAGGGCTGCACAATGAATCCACATTTGATCGAAAACTAAATATAGACTAGTGCGATATTTTAAATAGCAATAAGAGCTAGATAGATACACTGAAAAAATGTTGAGTGACATTTACTTCGGTAACAATTTCCACGCAGAAATTCTAAGTAATACAATACAATACAGCTTTATCTATAGAGCACTTTAAACCTCCAGACCAAAGTGCTGTACAGGCAAATAAACAAAACAAAACATACACAAAATAACACAGCCCAGGGGCTCATTTATAACGCCGTGCATAGGATTCACGTGGGAAGGTTGCTTACGTGGTAGAAATCCAAAAAATAGGTCCAGTAATTTTCCGACATTTTCCGATTCACCAAACATTGCGTACCGGCGAGGAAAGTGCGTACAGCACTTCCTACGCCGGTTTCCCTTTATAAATCTCAACCGACTCGAAATGCGGTGCAGCTTTTGCGGGCTTCACGTAACGCCCATATTTGCCTATAAATAGTCAAAGAAACGCCCATTCATTCATTCTGACTGACTTTATGAAGAAGATCGCAGGAAATGACGACAGAACAGCTAAAAAAGACATCTCACACCGTGTCAGATTTTGGTTATTTTGGGGACATCGAGATAAATCATATTGTTTGGTGGATGCCGTTTGAACCAGAGTAGCAGCATGGAGGTCGGATCGTCACCAAAATAAATAAATAAGTGGTCCCAAAAAGGTTCATGACAAAAAAAATACACATAGCCTTCCTCAGGCAGTGTGTTTGTACCGGGGACAGGAGACACCTCCTTGATGAGAGACTGTAAGAAATGATCGGGGAATCCCTCCAGAGTGGAGTCATGACGACTGGATAGAATTATGTTTTCGTATTTGGTGGTTTGTGTCCCAGCTGTCGATCAGCTGTGCGCAGCGTCTCCACTGCAGCCTGTGCATCTCAACCCCCCCCCCCCCCCCCTCCCCGCAGCAACTCTATATCCACCAGTTAAAGGAAATACAACTAATGTGTTGTGTTATATTAGCTGTACAATTGACCACATATGGTGTTCTTAGTTTCCATACCTCCTGTGTTTTACGCGCGACTTATCAAGTCTTAGCAAACGGCATAAAACATGTTTAAACATGGTAGTATATAAAACCATGCTCGTACAACCTAGAAATGCAAAACCGCATCATTTATGAGAAAACATTTCATAACATTAACACAACATATTCAAGGTGGTTTTAAATAACATATCCGTATTTATTTATTTCTCCAAGTTATGTGTGTGTGTGCACTGAGGAGTCTCAAACAGGCGTTTGTTTAATCATTTAAGATTGGCTTTAATCAATGTTTGAAAATGAATTCTTCATATATGATAAATGAGAGGTAACATTTTATTTATGGTATTATTTCCACATATTTCTCTCCATTCTTCCTTCTGCCAACGGTGTCGCAGTTTCTCGTCTCTCCCGTTTTTGTGCTTAGTGCGTACGCATGGTTAGAGTTTGCGTGGAGGACCGCACGTTTTCCCGTCAAGTTAGTATTTTATAAATCGCAAACATTGCGTAAAACTGGCGTACGCCATTTTTTTTAGAGTATATCCCTTTATAAATGAGGCCCCAGCTCACACAACATAAAACAAGTACAAGTAAAAACAATAGACAATTTAAGAAGTTTAAGAGGTTTTAAGAAGCGATTTAAAAGCAGTCAGTGTGGAGGCCTGTCTGATACGCATGGGCAGATCGTTCCACAGTGTGGGAGCCGCTACAGAGAAGCAACGGCCCCCTCTGAGCTTTGACTTGGTTCTGGGCACGTTCAGGAGGATCCGCTGACCTGAGAGGGCGGGTGGGCGTGCAGGGGTGTAGCAGCTCAGAAAGATATGATGGGGTCATGCCATTTAGGGATTTAAAAGTAAATAAAAGGATTTTGAAATGAATCCTAAAATGTATTGGCAGCTAGTGGAGCGAAGCCAAAATGGGGGAAATGTGGTCATATTTCCGTGTGCCAGTTAAAAGCCTTGCTGCGGCATTTTGCACCCGCTGCAGACGAGCGAGGGAGGTCCCACTGACCCCCATGTAGAGAGAGTTACAGTAATCCAGCCGAGTGGGGACAAAGGCGTGGATTACTGTCTCAAACTGCTGTCTGGAGAGAAAAGGTTTTACTTTGGCCAGCTGCCTCAGGAGATAAAAGCTTGTTTTTAATCTGACTCTGAAGTTTTAGTTCACAGTCCATTTTAATGCCATTCAGGTTCAGGTTCAGGTTCTTTATTTGTACCCGTAGGTAGATTTTGTTTGCAGAGAAAAAGACAAGGGATCCATCCTTAAAAACAAACACAAACAACATACACATCTCTAATAAAAGGAATAGTAAAAAGTACATTTAAAGTACACTTCAACACTTTTACTTTAGCAGGTTTATGTACACCCTGCTCCGTCAAATCTCAAAATATTTCAAAAACATTTTAAGAAGGAAAACACTAGTACAAACATGGACATTCAAAATTCATAATTAAATAAATAGGGTCTCCAGGTTTATCACTGCCTGAGGTACAGGGTCTCCAGGTTTATCACTGCCTGAGGTACGGGGTCTCCAGGTTTATCACTGCCTGAGGTACAGGGTCTCCAGGTTTATCACTGCTGAGGGACAGGGTCTCCAGGTTTATCACTGCCTGAGGGACAGGGTCTCCAGGTTTATCACTGCCTGAGGGACAGGGTCTCCAGGTTTATCACTGCCTGAGGTACAGGGTCTCCAGGTTTATCACTGCCTGAGGTACAGGGTCTCCAGGTTTATCACTGCCTGAGGTACAGGGTCTCCAGGTTTATCACTGCCTGAGGTACAGGGTCTCCAGGTTTATCACTGCCTGAGGTACAGGGTCTCCAGGTTTATCACTGCCTGAGGTACAGGGTCTCCAGGTTTATCACTGCCTGAGGTACAGGGTCTCCAGGTTTATCACTGCCTGAGGTACAGGGTCTCCAGGTTTATCACTGCCTGAGGTACAGGGTCTCCAGGTTTATCACTGCCTGAGGTACAGGGTCTCCAGGTTTATCACTGCCTGAGGTACAGGGTCTCCAGGTTTATCACTGCCTGAGGTACAGGGTCTCCAGGTTTATCACTGCCTGAGGTACAGGGTCTCCAGGTTTATCACTGCCTGAGGTACAGGGTCTCCAGGTTTATCACTGCCTGAGGTACAGGGTCTCCAGGTTTATCACTGCCTGAGGTACAGGGTCTCCAGGTTTATCACTGCCTGAGGTACAGGGTCTCCAGGTTTATCACTGCCTGAGGTACAGGGTCTCCAGGTTTATCACTGCCTGAGGTACAGGGTCTCCAGGTTTATCACTGCCTGAGGTACAGGGTCTCCAGGTTTATCACTGCCTGAGGTACAGGGTCTCCAGGTTTATCACTGCCTGAGGTACAGGGTCTCCAGGTTTATCACTGCCTGAGGTACAGGGTCTCCAGGTTTATCACTGCCTGAGGTACAGGGGTCTCCAGGTTTATCACTGCCTGAGGTACAGGGTCTCCAGGTTTATCACTGCCTGAGGTACAGGGTCTCCAGGTTTATCACTGCCTGAGGTACAGGGTCTCCAGGTTTATCACTGCCTGAGGTACAGGGTCTCCAGGTTTATCACTGCCTGAGGTACAGGGTCTCCAGGTTTATCACTGCCTGAGGTACAGGGTCTCCAGGTTTATCACTGCCTGAGGTACAGGGTCTCCAGGTTTATCACTGCCTGAGGTACAGGGTCTCCAGGTTTATCACTGCCTGAGGTACAGGGTCTCCAGGTTTATCACTGCCTGAGGTACAGGGTCTCCAGGTTTATCACTGCCTGAGGTACAGGGTCTCCAGGTTTATCACTGCCTGAGGTACAGGGTCTCCAGGTTTATCACTGCCTGAGGTACAGGGTCTCCAGGTTTATCACTGCCTGAGGTACAGGGGTCTCCAGGTTTATCACTGCCTGAGGTACAGGGTCTCCAGGTTTATCACTGCCTGAGGTACAGGGGTCTCCAGGTTTATCACTGCCTGAGGTACAGGGTCTCCAGGTTTATCACTGCCTGAGGTACAGGGTCTCCAGGTTTATCACTGCCTGAGGTACAGGGTCTCCAGGTTTATCACTGCCTGAGGTACAGGGTCTCCAGGTTTATCACTGCCTGAGGTACAGGGTCTCCAGGTTTATCACTGCCTGAGGTACAGGGTCTCCAGGTTTATCACTGCCTGAGGTACAGGGTCTCCAGGTTTATCACTGCCTGAGGTACAGGGTCTCCAGGTTTATCACTGCCTGAGGTACAGGGTCTCCAGGTTTATCACTGCCTGAGGTACAGGGTCTCCAGGTTTATCACTGCCTGAGGTACAGGGTCTCCAGGTTTATCACTGCCTGAGGTACAGGGTCTCCAGGTTTATCACTGCCTGAGGTACAGGGTCTCCAGGTTTATCACTGCCTGAGGTACAGGGTCTCCAGGTTTATCACTGCCTGAGGTACAGGGTCTCCAGGTTTATCACTGCCTGAGGTACAGGGTCTCCAGGTTTATCACTGCCTGAGGTACAGGGTCTCCAGGCTTTATCACTGCCTGAGGTACAGGGTCTCCAGGTTTATCACTGCCTGAGGTACAGGGTCTCCAGGTTTATCACTGCCTGAGGTACAGGGTCTCCAGGTTTATCATCTGCCTGAGGTACAGGGTCTCCAGGTTTATCACTGCCTGAGGTACAGGGGTCTCCAGGGTTATCACTGCCTGAGGTACAGGGGTATCCAGGTTTATCACTGCCTGAGGTACAGGGGTCTCCAGGTTTATCACTGCCTGAGGTACAGGGTCTCCAGGTTTATCACTGCCTGAGGTACAGGGTCTCCAGGTTTAGCATCTGCCTGAGGTACAGGGTCTCCAGGTTTATCACTGCCTGAGGTACAGGGTCTCCAGGTTTATCACTGCCTGAGGTACAGGGTCTCCAGGTATATCACTGCCTGAGGGACAGGGTCTCCAGGTTTATCACTGCCTGAGGTACAGGGTCTCCAGGTTTAGCTCTGCCTGAGGTACAGGGTCTCCAGGTTTAGCTCTCACCAACAGTCTGCTGGACCACTTTACGATCTGACTCAGAGTTTCTGTTCTTTAAAGTCAGGTTACCAAACCATGACATTACTGAAAAAGACCGAATTGACTCGATAAAAGCACGATAAAACCTGATCATCATGGTTTTGTCAATGTTAAAATAGGACAGTGTCCTAAGACAGTACAAACGCTGGTGCCTCCTTGAGCACACTGCTTCACAGTTTGGATCAGAGCTCAATTTTGAGTCAATAATTGTCCCGAGATATTTGTATGATTGCACAAATTGTTTCGATTGTTAAGACTTCATGTATGTGGGGATGTCTTCTAAAATCAATGATCATGTCCTTGGTTTTGCTTATGTTCAGTTGTAGATAGGACTCCTCACAAGTAAACAACCTATAAGTAAGATCTACTTACAGTTAGGAAGTGTTTGTTACTAAAGGGAATCAAGTTAACTTTACTGTCAAATTTCAGTTTTTGTAAGTACATTTTACTCAAGATTACATTTGCAACTTATTACAAATCTCCAGTAAAACATATTTGGCTTTTCAGGTTTTTTTTACTTGCTATTCTTACCTTTTATTTAATAAATATGTAGATAATATAATTTGTTCTACATGCAATTCTTATTCAATAAAACTTTTTTCCACAAAGGCAACTACAAAACATGAAACAGTGGACAATTTTAACCCTCCTATTGTCTTCGTTCCCCCCCCCCCTCACTTTGGTGTTCGTGGTCAAATTTGACCGGACCTGTTTTAACTGCTATTACATTAACACAAAAACCATTAATCATCACCACATTTCATTTAACACCCTTTCAAACTGTACATGTTGTATCAGACTACTGGTATACATGAAACACTGCAGTAAATATACAAAGAACAGACACTGAACATGTATTGGTGTGCCAGGTGTGATCCATGTGGGGGGATGGGCACATAAGGGGGGGGGGGGAACACATCTAGAGTATGTGTGTGTGTGTGTGTGTGTGTGTGTGTGTGTGTGTGTGTGTGTGGCCTAGCATTACTATACTTGTGGGGACCTAAATCTGTTTACACAGTCACGTGTGTGAAGACTTGGTTAGGGTTAGGCATGTGTTGGTTATGGTTAAGGTTAGGATAAGTCTCCAGGAAATGCATGTAAGTCAATGTAATGTCCCCTGAAGTGATGTATACATGGTATGTGTGTGTGTGTGTGTGTGTGTGTGTGTGTGAAAAAAATTCAATGAAAGTGGTGATTAGCAATTGTATATGTTCAAATTCTACTGTGAAGGATATCATGAAGCCTTAATGCAATCGAATGTAAAACAAAAAAGTTATGATTGATGAAAGTAGTAAATCGGTCAGATTTGACCCGAAGACAACAGGAGGGTTAAAAACACATTTATGTTGTTCTTTTGTCTGCTATAGATAGATACTTGATCCTGATCTGGGAAATTCTTTCATTACAGAAGCAGAAGTGTGTTCAGGCATTAAAATGCAATACTAATTAACAATTACAAATTAAATGAAAAAATGAAAAATATTATATCAAACATAAACAAAACAATATCAAATATTCTGGATAATTAAAATAAAAAATACCACAGGATCCAAAATTGACTTTATAAGAAAGGAGAAACCAAACTATGTAGCAGTGAGTTATCAATCAGCAAGAAAACATATATTAAATGCTCTTAATATCCATCTCTACTTCTGGACTGGAGAGTTATTTTGTTGCTTTGAAGGTCAGCATCATCTTGCGTGCACATTTTATTATCTCTACTTTCACAGCTCGTTCCCACATATCGCTATCTGCAGCTGTGATGTCAGGCCGAGGCGGGAAAGAAACCAAAAACACCAGACTGACTGCTCTCCTCAGAGTCAGAGTGACCTGATCTAATCTCATTCATGTTGCAGCAGATTTGACGCTGGAGGAGTTTGAGATATAGAGGGTGGGACAGGGACGACCTGTTGCTGTGCAGAGAGGTGAGAATCTGAATGATGCATCGTCTCAAACAACAATGGAGAATCCCACTGGAAGCAAATATGTATTCTCCTTCCTTCCTGTTAACTCTCACCTGAAGGATTTAAATCAGAGTGCAGTCACTTTCCTGTAGTGTGTTACGTTTTGGTGCATGTAAATGGTCTGCAAAAGCTAAAATCCACGTGCCAGCTAACCAATCAGAGCAGACTGGGCTCTGGTTTCAGACAGAGGGTGAAAATAGGTGCTGCAGCACAGGCAGTATGAGAACAATAAAGAGAGACACTACATACTGATATACACCTGGACATCAACAGGAGAGGACTCTTTAAAGTAGAGACACTACATACTGATATACACCTGAACACCAGCAGGAGAGGACTCTTTAAAGTAGAGACACTACATACTGATATACACCTGAGCATCAGCAGGAGAGGACTCTTTAAAGTAGAGACACTACATACTGATATACACCTGAACATCAGCAGGAGAGGACTCTTTAAAGTAGAGACACTACATACTGATATACACCTGAACATCAGCAGGAGAGGACTCTTTAAAGTAGAGACACTACCTACTGATATACACCTGAACATCAGCAGGAGAGGACTCTTTAAAGTAGAGACACTACATACTGATATACACCTGAACATCAGCAGGAGAGGACTCTTTAAAGTAGAGACACTACGTACTGATATACACCTGAACATCAGCAGGAGAGGACTGTTTAAAGTAGAGACACTACGTACTGATATACACCTGAACATCAGCAGGAGAGGACTCTTTAAAGTAGAGACACTACATACTGATATACACCTGAACATCAGCAGGAGAGGACTCTTTAAAGTAGAGACACTACATACTGATATACACCTGAACATCAGCAGGAGAGGACTCTTTAAAGTAGAGACACTACATACTGATATACACCTGAACATCAGCAGGAGAGGACTCTTTAAAGTAGAGACAATACATACTGATATACACCTGAACATCAGCAGGAGAGGACTCTTTAAAGTAGAGACACTACATACTGATATACACCTGAACATCAGCAGGAGAGGACTCTTTAAAGTAGAGACACTACATACTGATATACACCTGAGCATCAGCAGGAGAGGACTCTTTAAAGTAGAGACACGACATACTGATATACACCTGAACATCAGCAGGAGAGGACTCTTTAAAGTAGAGACACTACATACTGATATACACCTGAACATCAGCAGGAGAGGACTCTTTAAAGTAGAGACACTACATACTGATATACACCTGAACATCAGCAGGAGAGGACTCTTTAAAGTAGAGACACTACATACTGATATACACCTGAACATCAGCAGGAGAGGACTCTTTAAAGTAGAGACACTACATACTGATATACACCTGAGCATCAGCAGGAGAGGACTCTTTAAAGTAGAGACACGACATACTGATATACACCTGAACATCAGCAGGAGAGGACTCTTTAAAGTAGAGACACTACATACTGATATACACCTGAACATCAGCAGGAGAGGACTCTTTAAAGTAGAGACACTACATACTGATATACACCTGAACATCAGCAGGAGAGGACTCTTTAAAGTAGAGACACTACATACTGATATACACCTGAGCATCAGCAGGAGAGGACTCTTTAAAGTAGAGACACGACATACTGATATACACCTGAACATCAGCAGGAGAGGACTCTTTGAAGTAGAGACACTACATACTGATATACACCTGAACATCAGCAGGAGAGGACTCTTTAAAGTAGAGACACTACATACTGATATACACCTGAACATCAGCAGGAGAGGACTCTTTAAAGTAGAGACACTACATACTGATATACACCTGAACATCAGCAGGAGAGGACTCTTTAAAGTAGAGACACTACATACTGATATACCTGAAAATGAGCAGAACACGTCGTCCTCAACACATTTCATAAACTCTCTAATGGCAAAATGCATATCAGTTTTTCCAACCATGCAAAAATATCAGGAGAGCTTCTAATGCTTTCTGTAATTTTCCATGTCTACAAAGTTATCACGCACATATAAATCAATAGCATGACTTCGCAGGGCTACTAAGGGTCAGAAACTTCACAAAGTACCTTTATGTTGTGATCAGACAGAGCCTGAGGCAACAGTGAAGCATCTAGCAGCTGCTTTTGCATTCCTGAGTTATTTCAGGAGCGCTCTGAGTGCATGGAGTTGAAAAGAAAAATCAACCCAGGGCTACCAAGCAGGCAATGTCATTGACATTTTCCCAATTGTCTGATTGGATGAACTGAAGGCGTTAGAGTGCTGGATACTTGACCTTTATGTCTTCACTTGAACTGTTTTTAGTAACTATAAGGTAGCACACAGTTCATAGTTTGTGGAGAGCTAACATTAGCACTCGTTGGTCAACAAATAAGCCGCTATTTTCTTTCAATCATCCTCAAATTCCACGAAACAGACAGTGTGTCTTACATTTTGAACTTGCAAAAGAGTCAGATTGAGCCTTTAATCTAATCTAACGCTATTTGTTGTTTGTTTATATCACGCAGTCTGTTCTTCTTCTCTCGGTGTATCACGCAGTCTGTCTTCCGGTTGTTGCCTCTTTTGAATGACGAACACACACTACCGCCGCCTGCTGGTAAGGAGAGTTATTGCAACTCACGCATGCACAGTTCGTACGTGCTTCTTGGCCGTCGGCTGAAGTCTTTGCGGTGAGTTCCAGTGCGACACATGGCCAAGACGCAGGAGACGCGAGGCGACGCAACAGTCCGGTCCGTCTGTGTGAGTTCTTTGGTGTCAGCTTGGTGTGTCCCTACCTTAAGACTCAAAAGAGAAGATTAAATTGTAAAAGATATTGTGTTATGTACAGCTGAAAAGAAAAACCCTGTCCTACTTTGAGCTAATGGGTCACTGTCTGATATATCAAATATGGTTCGTGAGTTTTTGGGATGGAGCTGTTTCATGACAAATTGTTGATAAGAAAATACAAGGCTGTTAATTCCCATAACACTTTTGAATCCTGCAGATTCAGAGCTTCTTACGGCTTCCCTCTGAGAGTTTTTATAAAGATTTGGTTCCTGATAAACTTATCACAAGGTAGTCATGCAGAAGTTTAAAATTGAAGCAAAACAAACGTTGTTTATAAATCTGTTTGCCCCTCGCAATCTTACAGAGTGATTAAACTAGTACATGGTCATTATTGGAGAAGTGAATGATATCTAGTCTTCATGAAGGCTTTCATTTGTGTCTCTGAGATTGTAGCCTTTGCAGACCATTGAGATGCACCAAAAACAAAAGAAGTAGAAGAACAGGCAGAGGTGTAAACACACTGGGGATATTGGATAAGAAAAGACTCTGGGGATTGGAAGGGGTGTCACACAGGAAACACCATTTCACGAAACACCTCAGTGGGAATCAGTAACCCTCCCTGTGACCAGAAATTGGTGAGCAGAAAGAAAACAGCAGGGAGGGGAAATGGTGAGAAAGGGACGAGAGGAGGATGAAGAGCCACAAATAAATGAAGATGACTCAGGACAACTGTTACAAATATACTTTGAAACACTTGTAAGAGCCACATTTATTTTTAAACCTGTGTAAGGTGTCTAAAGATGTGACCGCCAATTCTGTCCCACTCCAGACAATGCATGAGAGGGTTGAAATATCTTTGGAAGTAGAGTGTCTTATTTATAAGCAATAAGGACACGATAATTACTCACATATATAATCTCTGGGCTAGCTTACATGGAAGGAAGTGCATCGCAGAGTTCATCTAGCATTGTTTGTGTGACGATCTGTCTGTGTTGTGTTTGTTCATGTCTAGATCTGTCTTTGGTTTCCTGTTTGGTTTCCCCCCCCGTCGTGCCTGTTGCTTCCTGTCTCTGTGTTCCCTCCTGCCTGGTTGCCTGATTGTGTTCACCTGTTGCCCCTGTGTGTTCTCCTCCCTCCTCACCTGTGTCTTGTGTGTGTGATTAGTCTGCATTTAAGTTCTGGTTTTTCCGTCTGTCGTCGTGAGTTTCTTGACGTTGTTGGATGGTTTATGTTCTGAGCGACTTTATGTTTTGTCTTGCCCAGTTTTGACTTTGTTTGCCTGGCCTAGTTCTGGAACTAAAGGATTCCTGCTTTCAACATATCTTCTGCATTTGGGTCCTATATATACCTCGCCGTTTGACTTTCTGTTAGGGAAATAATTTGCTTAGGTATTCAACCTTTGACACAGTTCATCATTTTCTCCTCTCACTGTCTCCTTTCCCACAGCATAGGTCTACGGCCTTGGGTATTAGGGGTGTAACGGTATCCGTATACGTCCCGTACCGTCACGGTTCGGCACATGCAGTCACACGACGAATACGCCTTTTTTTTTACGAGTGGGAAAAAAGTCTGTCATTCAGGGCAGTATCCACTACACTATTTATAATCCAGGGGGCGGTATTGCGCCTAAAAGCTGTTTGCCAGCCGCCCTTAAACAACAAATGAAGAACAAGAAGAAACACAACAACAAAACGAACAAAATACAAGAAGAAGAAAAGTTAGTATGGCGATTTCAGATAACACACAGGAGCTAGAACCCACCTGCTTCTTTTAAATCAGCTGTGTGGGAACATTTCGGGTTCCCTGTGGACTACAATAACGATTAAGTGTGCGAGTGGTGGATCGGACGAGGACGGTGTGTCGGCGTTGTTCGATAGCGGTGCAATGGCAACACACGCCATGCTAAATCATACCAGAAGGCATCACCCAGATTTGCCAATCACCAGAGCCCGGCAAAAGACAACAGCACTTCAACAGCTGATCCCCGCTGTTTTTAATAAACCAATAGACATGAAAGCCGTGAGACCAAAATAAATAACGGAAGCTTTTGGCATATGTTGTTCAACAACTATGCGCTCTTGAAACACTTCTTTATTATTTATGATGTCATATTTTCAAGACATTCTTTTTAGTTTTACAGCTTGATGAAACCTTTTTGTTTGACATCAGCCATTATAGATAATATGGCCATCTGAGTGTGTGGTTCTGTTTGTGGTTTGTTTTGAACTGTTCAATACAGTTAATTATTCAAAATGTCAGAGTTCCTTATTTTTAAACTGAAACTTGCGCTACTGTTCAAACATAAATAACAACAAACCTGGAATTATGCATTTGGGACTTTTTTTGCTTTTTCTTGTTGTACCGAACCGTACCGAACCGTGACCCCCAAACCGAGGTACGAACCGAACCGTGACTTCTGTGAACCGTTACACCCCTATTGGGTATTGCTGCTATCTCTCTTAAGGAGGGGCAGCTTGGGAACATTGTTGTTGCCAGTCTATGACCGAGCACAAGCCGCCATGAGGTAGTTCACTGTTCAGGGACGAAGGTTCCCTGGCACACATTCTTTTCTATGGACGAGAGCTCTAGTTAGATTCAGGGTCCATATTTGTTTAGTCTCACTGATGAAGAATGTTGATTATTACACTCTGAACTATTAAAACCTCGAGCTGCAGAATAGTTCTTCAGAATTGGTTTGGCAACCGCTGTGTCAACTCGTGACACACCACCTGTCTTGTCAACTCTCCGGCCGAAACTCCAAATAAACCATCAGTGTTTGACATCAAAGCTCTGGCTCTCCTCGTGTCTCTCTGAGTCCTGACTCCATCAGAGCTCCAGCTCTCCTCGTGTCTCTCTGAGTCCTGACTCCATCAGAGCTCCAGCTCTCCTCGTGTCTCTCTGAGTCCTGACTCCATCAGAGCTCCAGCTCTCCTCGTGTCTCTCTGAGTCCTGACTCCATCAGAGCTCCAGCTCTCCTTGTGTCTCTGAGTCCTGACTCCATCAGAGCTCCAGCTCTCCTCGTGTCTCTGAGTCCTGACTCCATCAAAGCTCCAGCTCTCCTCGTGTCTCTCTGAGTCCTGACTCCATCAAAGCTCCAGCTCTCCTCGTGTCTCTCTGAGTCCTGACTCCATCAAAGCTCCAGCTCTTCTCGTGTCTCTCTGAGTCCTGACTCCATCAAAGCTCCAGCTCTCCTCGTGTCTCTCTGAGTCCTGACTCCATCAAAGCTCCAGCTCTCCTCGTGTCTCTCTGAGTCCTGACTCCATCAGAGCTCCAGCTCTCCTCGTGTCTCTCTGAGTCCTGACTCCATCAAAGCTCCAGCTCTCCTCGTGTCTCTCTGAGTCCTGACTCCATCAGAGCTCCAGCTCTCCTCGTGTCTCTCTGAGTCCTGACTCCATCAAAGCTCCAGCTCTCCTCGTGTCTCTCTGAGTCCTGACTCCATCAGAGCTCCAGCTCTCCTCGTGTCTCTGAGTCCTGACTCCATCAGAGCTCCAGCTCTCCTCGTGTCTCTCTGAGTCCTGACTCCATCAAAGCTCCAGCTCTCCTCGTGTCTCTCTGAGTCCTGACTCTCCATTGCTACAGAAGTTTCCCCCACACTTTCCAACTCTCAGTTTTGGAAAAAGTAAAAGGAGACAAATAGGTGTCTAATAGGAAAATCAATGCAGAATGAAAACAGTAATTTCTTCTTATTGAGCAGGAGGTAACGTAGCAATATGCTAATGCTTGATAAGATTAAGAAGCAGGTTCAGGTTTTAGATGAAATAATCTCCAACTTGCCTTATGGGAAATGTTTTGAGGATCTGTTCAGAGGCTGGGAAATAGACTGCAAGGCTAAAATAACTAACATTGTTTTATTTAAACAATCATAATCTAGATATCTATTAACAGTTCTAGCAAACAAACATGCAAGAATAGAATATAAGTTAAAGATAAGGAAGTCCAGCACTGTGTTCTTTGTCATAGAGATGCAATACAATGTTATCTAATAAGCTGTTCAATCCCCCATGTTGAAATGCCCGATAGATATGAATAAGGGCTGCACAGTGAATCAAAATGGTATCGAAATAGCAAAATGGACGAGAGCGATGTCCAAATTGCAGTAAGCTTAATATTTGGTAAAGACTAAATATGGTTAGGGTTAGGGTTGCCATATTCTACTTGATTAAAACAAAACTTGCATTTTTTAAGATGGTGATTCACTGTAATATCAATATCAGTGAAAATAATCACAAAAACAAGTTATTTTTCCAAATCCTGCAGCCCTGATATCGATCACCCTTTTTGACATTCATCAAAGCCATTTTCACACAAAGGAAGACAGGGAAGAAGCTTTCTGCATGACATCGATCACCTCGGCTGGCGATCACAGCCGCTCAGTGGGAGGCGGTGACATCATCATCATCATCATCATCATCATCATCATCATCATCATCATCATCATAAAATGTTTTTTTTTGCTGCATGTACCTTTTGAGTAATCGGAGGGGAATTTCTTGTTGTTTGTTTTTAACTTGTGATGTGTCCTTTTGTAAAGCACTTTGAGCTGCATGTGTTGTATGAAAAGTGCTGTGTAAATAAAGCTTTATTATCATCATCATCATCATCATCATCATCATCATCATCATCATCACATTAAATTACATGTTACTTGTTAGACGCTTTTATCCAAAGCTCAATACTGTGGACAATCCCCACAGGAGCAGTTTGGGGTGAAGTGCCTCAGGGACACAACGACATGCTGACTCCAGTGGGGTTTGAACCTGTGCCCCCCTTATCCCAACACCAACACACTAGCCCACTGCGCCACACGCCTCATCACCTGATGACCCCCCCCCCCTTTTAAATCAGTGCTCAGGGTAAAAGCTTCAGGGTAATGAGAGGCGGGTGAAAGACAGACAGTGTTTTATAAATGGACAAGTCAAGA
Source organism: Pogonophryne albipinna (assembly GCA_028583405.1). Taxonomy (NCBI): domain Eukaryota; kingdom Metazoa; phylum Chordata; class Actinopteri; order Perciformes; family Artedidraconidae; genus Pogonophryne; species Pogonophryne albipinna. Next base: position 41,077,378 of record CM053248.1, read on the forward strand.
TAAAATGTTTAGTTTTCTGGGGGCCTGTACGTTCTGATCAAAGCCTTGACAGAAGGAACACTTTGTTCAGGACTAATGCAAAGTATACCTCCATTATTAGAGAGCAGCCACTGAGTCCCTTTCTCTGTTAACTGCATGTGCTTTAAAAGCTCATAAGTGGGATTATTATTCAGGGAGAGATTTCCTTTCAACCAGCAAAATAACTGGTACCAGCTGTTTTTTGAGAGGTCAAACAGCTGAGCGTTCACCTCAGTGGCGAACCGTCAGGGCCTTCAAGGTATTCAGAGAATACCCTGGAACACTCAGATAAAACAAACAAAACATCGATTTAATTATATAAATAAAATGTATATAAAATGAATAAATGAGAATGGTATCTGTGTTGTTGATCTGTAATATTAGTGTTACGTTGATTTGTTTGTCCTTCTCGGACCATGCACTACGCATTTCAGTGGCTTTGTGTTAGAAAAGAAAGCAACCAATCAGATCTTGTTCTGGGTCTCTGGGTAGAATATCCTTCAACAAGGTATTCTACATCCTTGATCGAATGCCCTGGCCGTTGCACTGAATGAGAGCGTACGTTTGGACTGACAGTTTGATCAACCAATCAGATATTGATTTGTAGCCAATGGGCGTGTTCTTTCAGAGTTCCCCTCGGTTCCAGGGTATTCTAGAAGGCCCGCTAGTTAACTGGCTCGAGACAGAGGATCATTCTAGATCAGGGGTGCCCAACCTTTTTTGAACCGAGAGCTACTTTTAAAGTTGCCAGTCTGCTATATATATATATCTACCAGTCCAAATAGAGAGGCGTAGCCATTACTGACAGCCTACTACCAGGTAAATACACACTTCTACTTGTATAAAACTGACCTTTGTACGATGAATACTTCATAAAATACTGCAGATCCTTTATCTCACCTCTTTCTAATCTACACACATACAAGTATTTAACTGAAGTTACACAACAGTGTTGTTGATTCAGAGTTTATTCACACGGCACTACAGTGGGTAATGTTTTCAAGAAACATTGAACAGTGCTGCCACATATGATACAGGGAAAAAGAAAATACTCTGAACCCTTTCTTTGCCATTATATAAAAATAGTGTTGCTACAAAAGTATAAATTAGGCTTACTAATAAGACAACTCAGATCTGAAGCTAATCAGGAATCTGCTGCCAAAGTGCAATAAAAAAGACAACATTAATAGAATCAAACCCTTTTTGTTGCATTTTAGTAGATTATAAAAAGAAATGCCTTTTAAAATAGGATGCAAGCAACACTAGTTTCTTAACCTGAATTGATAATGGACTATAATCAATTTAAGTTTGCATTCTTATACCATTTTGTGCAATAATTATAATGAATAAGTTCAAACAAACAAAAACTTACAGGTGATTAATAACGGTATCTAACTTGAGTTTTTATTATATCAAAAACCTGTTGAAATGCTTCTGTTATTTTTACTGTCCCCAAAAAGCGCGTCGGCAGCCTCCAGGAATGCTTCTTTCACAACTTCGCCGCCTTTGAAAGACTTCATGTGTTTCTCAAGACCGTGACTGACACGATGAGATGCTCTGGAGCAGCCTTGCTCTTGTTGTTGGGCCTGGTGAAAATTGACTGCTGTGCATTTAGCTGTCCTTTCAGGCCCCTCCCCTTTTGGGAGCGTAGGGCAGAATTAGGAGGGAATTCCGTCTCGTAGCGTTTGTGCACTGTTTTGAAATGCCTCTCTAAATGACCCTTCTTCGATAAAGCCACGCTCGCATTGCAGATGAGAGACAGATGAGAGACAGATGAGAGACAGATGGACTTTGAATTGGAATAGATACAAGAATAATCATCCTCCCACTCGGAGTGAAAATTATATATTTTGGGCTTTTTTGCTTCTGCCATAATTGCGGTCTTGTGTGTGCGGACTGTCACTCCTGTTGACACGGACAACGTCAGCGAACTAGTGCACTGCCCACCAGCCACGCCCCGACACATGGGGTCTAGCCGGCCAATCACAAAGCTTTGATGCGTTCAAGTGCATTATTCTGGCACAGGAAGATTATGTTATAGGACATTAACGATAAAACAGAATATTGTTGTTCTATGTGTCTACAGAAGGTCCAGTTGTGATAGACACGGTTCGCCACTGGTTCACCTGCATGTTACTTTCAGGTCGAGACTGTCAATGTGTATCTGGAGCGTTTTGTACTAAAAGCCCCACTCCACAGAAACAACATAAAACACATATTACACTTTCCACAATGTATTCTCATCTTCTGTAATCTCTTTCACTTCTGTGGTTCAACGAAGCCTCTCCTGCCACTAAAATGCGAGTTTCTTCAGCGTAATTTAAAATGTGACACACAACAAAACCAATTGGAAGTTGGATTTGCCTGCTCTCTGAATTGTTTTGACTTTTTGAAGGATTTATGTTCCTCAAAGACCTTTTTCTTTCATGACGAAGAAGAGACGATGAAGACGGCGTAAAATGCAACAATCGCACATGCAATATCGTTACGACTAAAATGTGGGATTCAAAATAAAAACGTTACAACTATTGCTGTTCATTTACGTCACATTCAACCTTCTCTTTCCCCTTTGTTCTTGCCCTTCGAACACATCCTAGTTTGTTTCTCTGTCCTTGTCTCATTACTCATTCCTGATAATTGTGCTACCGATATAAAAAACTGTTTCAGTTCTTCAGGTTGGGTTTTGGAGGTGGATTACTTCTGCATGTTGGGATGTGGAGATTGTCTCCATTGGTTGTGACTGACCCGAACGTTTATTACGTAAAAGCTATTAAACTCTCAACATTAGCGCACCAGTAATGAGTCGTTGTACTTCCTGGAACATAATGAACTGCCCAATATAAATGCTGCTTCTTGAAAGAGCTGCATGTTGTATTACAAGTTAATCACTGGGTCATTTCATTCAGAAAAGCCTCTTCTGTTCAGACTCTCCAGGTCAGATCACTTATGTATTACAAGAACATCAGAGACAGGACGGGATGATCCTCACAATATAACCTGAGACTGTAACTGAGAAAACGCTTCCTCTTCTCTTGATTGCATCGTACCAGAAAAGGAAGGGAAAAACCAGACTGAAAGAACAATGTCAGAGCTTTTCTCCTTCAAAGACTCAAGCACTGAAGATGTCTGAATGTATGTAGATATACAAATAAAAGCATTGTCCTTATAATACAAAACCCAACAGCTGAAATGCAGAAAAACATTCAAACATATCCCAAGCAGCCAGAAACAAAGCTCTGAATGTTTGCTAGTGTTATTTTTGACTGCCTAATGTTGAAAACAAATGTATTTCTACTTAATAAGGTAGTATGATAGTGTTTGGAGGTTTTTCTGCCGCCAACAAGTAACGAAAAACTGTTGTTGGTATTGTAAATCTTTTTTCTTAGGCTCACTCCAACTAGAGCTGCATTCATTTGAAAAAGTAAAATTATTTTTGACTGATATTGCAAATGAATTTGGTTCATAATTCTTGTTTTGATTGTAAAATACATTAAATGATTATAGTGTGAGTTTATATTTGGATATATAGTAAGCAAGCATCTTGGTATAAGTCTACACAAAGTCTGCAGCTGCACAATACTTCATTCAAAAAGTATTTGGACACATAATTAGACTTGAACAAATACTGTGATTCCTGCAATTTGAATACTGCACTAGTCCATATAACTATTAGTACATGTTGATTAAAAGTGCAGCCTTACCCACAACAATTTATAAAGGTGTGGAAAGACAATCACTCAAGTGAAAAAGAGAATCTTAAACATGAACATAACATAGTTGGATGACGACCAAAACAGAGCAAAAAGGAAATGAGGAACTGGATTTAAATTAGCTGGAAAGCCCCCCGAAAAAACTATGAAATGACAGCCCTTAGTGATTGTTTTATGTGAGAAAGAACATTCCAGCCTTTCCGAACACAAACAAGTTAACCCTTCAGCGCTGTCAGCAGCACGCCACAGGGTTTACCATCAAACAAGGCGACAGTGTCACCAATAATGGTGAGGAATGTGCTTCAGTGTTAACTTTCATCAAAACGTAATTGCCTTAAATCAGGGGTGGGGACCTCCGGCCCCCGGGCCATATACGGCCCGCGAGACCATTTGGTTTGGCCCTCGAGGTCATTTATAAACACACGAAAAAAAGAAAAAAATTAAAGAAATCTAGACCGCAAAATAATTAAACAAGCGAGTGCCTGTTTTTCCTGGCAACGGCCATGGTCCTTGAACACAACACGAGCCTAGCGTGTCATCACGTGGTATATGTCTCGTCTGACAGGGGTGCAGTTCTGACGGAGAGCAACAGAACGCCGCTCCGGGACTTCAAAAAAATGCAGTACCCATAAGTCCGTAGGCTACACATGCATGTTAAATGCACACGTGCCTTAAATCGTGTGTACAGACACAAAGGTGCAAGCTAGAAGCCACATTCAATATATTTCTTCTTACTATCTATTTCCACATGTATATCTTTTTTTAATTTTTAATCTTTTAATGCTATTTTATTTCTATTTATAATTCTGAAATATTTTGGACTGTTTATTTCTGTGTCTTAGTTTCTCTTATGTACATTGCCTTGTGTTTTTTATGCTGCTGCAACGCAAACATTTTCCAAATTACTAGGGATAGGGCTAGGGTACTTCTTATCGATATATATATAAATAAATATCTACCTACCTACCCACCCATCCATCCATCCATCTATCCATCCATCCATCCATCCATCCATCTATCCATCTATCCATCCATCCATCCATCCATCCATTTATCTATCCATCCATCCATCCACCCATCCATCATCTATCTATTTATCCATCCACCCATCCATCCATCTATCTATCTATCCATCCATCCATCCATTTATCCATCCATCCATCCATCCATTTATCTATCCATCCATCCATCTATCTATCTATCCAGCTATCTACCCACCCATCCATCCATCCATCTATCTATCCATCTATCTATCCATCCATCCATCCATCCATCTATCTATCCAGCTATCTACCCACCCATCCATCCACCCATCCATCCATCCATTTATCTATCTACCCATCCATCCATCCATCTATCCATCCATCCATCCATTTATCTATCCATCTATCCATCCATCTATCTATCCAGCTATCTACCCACCCATCCATCTATCCATCCATCCATCCATCTATCCATCCATCCATCCATCTATCCATCCATCCATCCATCTATCCATCCATCCATCTATCCATCCATCCATCTATCCATCTATCTATCTATCTATCAGGTTTCAAAGCTGTCACATGTGACAGACGTGATGACGAATATTGATTCTTTGTGTGTCTTTCTTTACCCTTTGAGAGAGATTAACCATTGACGCTCAAACAGATAAAAAGAAAATACCTTTTATCTTTTGGTTCAATAAGTCCTAATGATGTTTGACTGAAGGAGCCCCATTACAGCCACTTACAGATTATCTTCCAGCAAAATGCACAAAAAGGCTGATTTGTTATCATGAGCACGTTATCTGCTTTTCTTTGTAAGGGACAGCTACTGTAAGAAGTGTGCCGAGCGTGTGATGAGTCACCGCTCAGGGTAAGACAATGACAAACTTGGAATGAAACACATGCAACTATTTACGTAGTGTTACTAATTAACACCAACTTTTACAAAAATGACCCAATAGCATAGCAACTTCATCAAATCTGGAGATAATTATGGGTTAATGTGACAAAGGTAACTTCGTCACTATGGACTGACGGCTTCAGGCCGGGTAATAGTGCACTTTATTAGCGTGATTGCACAGTACAGTTGATGTCTGTGGCTGATGATTGTGTGCACCTGGTGTCCTGTGTTGTCTCCTCCCCCTTCACCTGTGTCTTGTTGTGCTGATTAGAGTGTGTATTTAGGCTATGTTTCCCTGTCTGTTGAGGAAACTGGTAGTGTGTGTGAGATCCTTGTGGCTGCAGGATGTGTGCAAGGAGAACAGCAGGATTGAGGCTGTGAACTTTGTGCCCATGATTTTAATAAATGCCTACGTCGGGTTATATTTTTGGACGTTCTGCCTCTGCCTCCTTGCTTGGTCTGGGTCGCTCAACGGTCAGCTTCACAGTTAATGTGCAGTGAGGCATTTGATTTAAAAATGATCATATTGCTTAAAACTATTTTTAAATGACGGTAGCACTGATCAAGGTTTTTTGTTACTTTCCATAGTGTTCACTTTAGTGTTTACTTCCTGTCTGTCTTCTTCTGCTGTTTCCTTTAATGTTTACTTCCTGTCTTCTTCTGCTGTTTCCTTTAGTGTTTACTTCCTGTCTGTCTGTCTTCTTCTGCTGTTCCCTTTAGTGTTTACTTCCTGAATGTCTTCTTCTGCTGTTCCCTTTATTGTTTACTTCCAGTCTTCTTCTGCTGTTCCCTTTATTGTTGACTTCCTGTCTTCTTCTACTGTTCCCTTTATTGTTTACTTCCTGTCTGTCTTCTTCTAGTGTTTACTTCCTGTCTGTCTTCTTCTGCTGTTCTCTTTAATGTTTACTTCCTGTCTGTCTGTCTGTCTTCTTCTGCTGTTCCCTTTAGTGTTTACTTCCAGTCTTCTTCTGCTGTTCCCTTTAGTGTTTACTTCCTGTCTTCCACTCTGTTTTCTGATGGAGAAATATAATGTTTGTTTGTCCACATCTGACGTTAAATTGATCGGATTTCTCTCGGTGGACTGATATGACTGCACTTAATTCCCCTTAGCAACGGTCTGTTCTCCTTAGCAACGGTCTATAAGCAATAATTAACAACCTCTGGAACGTCCAAATTGACTAATCAGGACAGAGTATTCAACAAAGCCGTGTAATAAGATGTAGATAACGCCATAACTTAATCTCTCTTGTGCAATTTGTCATTTTTCCACATTAAGCATTTACAATTCCTACATTCTTAGTTATGAGCAACTACATTATAATTAATGTGGCACTTTGACAGTAAAATGCACCATTAACAGCGTTGGCGGGCAGCACACGTAGAGAAAGCTTTCTTTTCTACTAAAATACTTTAATTGCAGTATTATGTAAAGCTTGTCAGTGATTGTTGACTGCATGATTCACCACCATCACTGAAGAAGATGTGATGTGTGACTCAAGTCTCTATCACTTCTGCATCTTAAGCATCTTTTGAAAATAATAATAAAACATTCTCTTTCAAGGCGTTCGGAAAGAGGATTCTTCAGGATTCACTTTGACGTCAATACACCCAGAAAACCAACGTTGTTTCCAGCCTGATAAGATGCAATACTTAGTCATAGAGATATCTAGTCTATGACATATGAGTCTTGACTGCCGTATCCTGATCCTACACATTAAAGATATGATATACTGATATACAACGATCTTGTCCGGCAAGTAAAAACTTCTCTAAAAGTTGAATCATTCTCAGGGACACGTTTAGGACAGTTTGTCTTGATGTGATGAAGACGGATCAACTGTAATTGAATGGACAGATAGAAAGCTACGACTTGACTCACAATGAATCACAATTTCTAAGCAATTTGTTGGATAATTTCTTGTAGTAAAAAGGGATTTGAGCCTTTTTGATGGCGTTTTTGTGTATTTTATGCACCCAACAGTATAGGGCTTACCCCTAGATTCCACCGGGTCCGTCTGCGCCGCGGCGTCCGCAAGGCACGCGGCCACTCTAGTCAATGGGTGCTATTCCACCAGACGCGCCGCGTTACGGCTCAGAAGCGTCCCAGAAGCGTCTCGCCGCTGGGCTCCACTCAAAATAGGATTGAAGTCTATTTTTCGACGCGACGCAGCCGTAAGGTAATGTCGGGCAGGAAGTGGAACGGTGACAGCATCCGGCCCATCCCCCAAAACCGGTTCCTTCTCCTCCCCCCATCCCTCCTCTGTAGTCTTTCCAGTAGGAGAATAAAGGCCAGCGTTCTCCTTCGGTTTACAGGCACTGTGTGTCAATTATATAGAATAATTATGATGATGAATGCTTTTTATTTACCACTAAAATACAGCAACCCATCTTTGATTCATGTTGTTTTTAACTGGACTATTACAATTATTATTAATTATGTCTGCAGTCTACAACACAACAAAATAGGAAATAACAACAATAAACACGATTTAAGCAGACACAAAAATAAACCATTTAACTCCGTAGCCTACTTACTTTCTTGTAGAAGTACAAATGTCCAGGAAATATGCCCAAATCAACAAGAACTGCGAGCCGGCATGCACGACGCTCCGCTTCCGTAATGCTTCTGAAATGCTCGTGAAACGCGCCCGGTAGGGTATGACGCCGGAGGAGGCCGGACCAAAACCGCGGCGCAGCAGTTACCCAGCCTGCACAAGATTAAGTATAGAAGCTTCAACATGTAGAGTATTTCTTACCACATTCCAGAATAATGGATTAAAGATGATGGCGATCACTGCGATGCAAAAGCTGGAGTCTCGAAAGTTGATGTATTTCAGGACTTCTTTCATCAGGGTCACGTCCATCTGAGAGACACAGCCATACACAAAAACACAATTTCATTGAAGGAAATATGTTTTTTGTCATCCATCGCTGATTATAACATAATTTTAAATATCTTAGGAGTTCTGTATGGCAATGGAAATACTATACCAGGTTTCCATTCAAATTTAGCGCAATATTTAACAACTTTTTAGAAAATGTCCTAAAGATAATGCAAACTAATGTTAGTTTTCCAGCCAATTCTGATATGAGAATAAAAGCTGTTGTTAAGGAAACTGGGGCGGAAGCTGGGGCGGGAGCTGGGGCGGAAGCTGGGGCGGAAGCTGGGGCGGGGAGGCTGGGATGGAAGCTGGGGCGGAAGCTGGGGCGGAGGCTGGGGCGGAAGCTGGGGGGGGAAGCTGGGGTGGAAGCTGGGGCGGAGGCTGGGGCGGAGGCTGGGGTGGAGGCTGGGGCGGAAGCTGGGGCGGAGGCTGGGGTGGAGGCTGGGGCGGAAGCTGGGGCGGAAGTTGGGGCGGAAGCTGGGGCGGAGGCTGGGGCGGAGGCTGGGGCGGAGGCTGGAGCGGAAACTGGGGCGGAGGCTGGGGGGGAAGCTGGGGCGGAAGCTGGGGCGGAGGCTGGGGGGGAAGCTGGGGCGGAGGCTGGGGCGGAGGCTGGGGCGGAAGCTGGGGTGGTGGTGGGGCAGGCGAGCAGCAGTAACATGAAACACAGCAGCAGGAACATGAACGTAGCAATAGCAACGTGAACACAGCAGTGGCAGCATAGCGAGGCAGAGGCAGCTTAAATAGAGCGGCATGTTTAGGAGAATGTGTGTGGTTGGTTGTCAGAGGGACGAGGCGCGTCACGTGTTAATGTATCATTGGTGCTCGAGTTGACTGCCTGAACTAGCTCGCAGGCTTCGATCCTTTTATTTTCTTGGCCAGTAAGATCCTTTTTTATTGTTGAAGTAATATTTCAACTTTCAAAGCTGGAATTAAAACAAAACTTCCAACTGAGAGACACAGCCATGCACAATATCATTGAGAAAAGTATGTTTTTTTGTCATCCAAAGCTGGTTAGGAAACGTTTTAAAATATCATAGGAGTTCTGTATAGCAATGGAGACACTATACAGGTTTCCCTTCAACTTTTTAGAAAATCTCCTAAAGATAATGCGAACTAATGTGTGTTTCCCATCACATTCTAATGTGAGAATAAAAGTAACATCAAGATAAACATTTGGTTGCACAAATTCTCCAGCAGGGTACAATAAAAACCATTTATTTTCTTAGCCTTTTTTATCGTTAAAGTTATATTTCAACTTTAAAAGCTGGAAGTAAAATAAAATTAGCTCTACTTGAACCAACTTGCTCTTGTACGTTTCTTTACTTCTGTGTTGTGTACACAGTAGTGGACTTTCATACAATGTTCTCATCGTGAGCAAATTGCACAAACGGATGACCTTTTCGAAATTGGACCCATTGCAAATTGGCCAACAATTGTATTTTAATGACTGATATGATGTGGAGCAGCATAGAGGCATTTTGCTTCTGTCACACAGTGTGCTTTTGCCTGGTGACGCAAGAGAGTAAAAGCATCAACGTATGTCTTATAGGTCAATGGCCTCAATTATGTTTGGATGCTTTTTAAATCTCCTAAAGATAATGCAAACTAATGTGCGTTTTCCATCCGATTCTGATAAAAGAATAAAAGCTGTTGTACGCATCAAGTTAAACACTCGATTGCACAAATTCTCCAGTGGAGTTCAACTAAAACCATTGCCAAAAAAGATACCAAGAACAAGATAAAGTACTTAAAGAGAGTGCCATTTAAATCTCAAAGGATGGATAACCATGTATTTCAACTTTAAAAGCTGGAAGTAAAATACAATTAGCTCTACTTGTTCTGTTTCTTTACCTACTTTCGGAAATTGGACCATTGCAAATTGGCCAACAGTTGTATTTTAATGACAGATATGATGTGGAGCAGAGGCATTTTTCTTCTGTCACACTGGAGTGCTTTTGCCTGGTGATGCAAGAGAGTAAGAGCTTCAACGTATGTCTTACGGTACGTCCACACGGCAGCGTCGCATTAAAGCTTGCCGGGGGGCGTGTCTGGCGTGCGACCAACAACCAATCACATTAATCTACCGCCCCGGACACACAATCACACGGTTTGATTGGCTAGAGCAGGGGTGTCAAACTCAATTTCATCGCGGGCCACATTAGCATTATGGTTGCACTCAAAGGGCCGGTTGTAACTATATAAATATACATATATAAATATATAATATATATATAAAATAATGTGTTATATTACATTATTGCCTCTAAATTGGATTATTATCGGATAGGGTAATAACTAACTACGTTTGAAAGCAGAAGTCCAGGGCAAATAATTGCAAGTCTCTTCAGTGCACATGTCACAAAACGAGATGCATTGTGGGACATGTAGTTTATGGGCAACCTCCTTCTGTAAAGTGGCATGTAACCGTATAATAAACGTAATATATTCTTTGCAAGCTCTTGCGGGGCCACAACATAAAATGAAGTCGCGGGCCGGATTTGGCCCCCGGGCCTTGAGTTTGAGACCCCTGGGCTAGAGCTTGCACTGGCATATGATTTGATTGGCTGGCATGTATCTAGACATACAGGCTGTCTCTATCTCTGACACAATTATCTGGCTCTCTCTCATTTGGGGATAGTTCATATTTCTTAAAGTAGTATTAATAACTTCTATGTATAAAGTTGTACGCGTTGTATAAGGCAATCCTTAGTCAGTGTATAGACAGGAATACCAACACAGAAACTATAATCTGTACAGTTGTGGAGAGGTAGCAGCAAATCATATTTTGGCCACCTAAAACCATAAATATCAGTTTAAATGCACGTTTTATTTAGAATATAGTCACTACTCTACCATGCCACTATACAGGCCTTTCTGTTGGGGAACATTATCTATGCTTTCTTTCCTCCATTGGAAAAACCCCAGTAATATCTTGAAAAATGTGTCTGTTCTGTGAGATAAAATTCATTCAAGGATGCCAGTCGGAAACATCAGTTTGTCTGACGTCAAGGTAATTCGCATATAATATTCGAAATATAGCGTGCATTTAAACTGATTTTTATTTTGTTAAAGTATTAAAATATGTTTTGCTGCTTCCATTGTCCACAGTAGTCCATTGCTTTCATTAAACGTTATATATATAGGGCCACCAATCCTCATCCACTGGAGGTAGTAATACACTGATTATGGATACGTACCTGACACAAACCCTCTTCAAAACATCTGATCCAATCCATTCAAAGCCATTTCATTTCAGTGATATTACTGAAAATGTACCCGACAATTATTCCAGCTGCTTCGGTTGTTCAGTATAAAATCATACTGGTCTCAGATCAGTTTTTCCTCATCTGTTCTCAGAGATACAGGCTGACACAGGTCTCAGGTCAGGGTGAACCTGTCCAGTTAATAAGGGCTCTGACCTCGAGTGAGTTAGCTTTCAGGTCATTTAGTCAAAAGAGGGACCATTCAATGTGTTCTGCTGCAGGCAAAACATATCCAGATTTATTGTCTAAATAAATGAGAATAAAGAAAATGTAATGCACAAACTGGTTGGAAACATTTTAGATTGTTAATGGATATTTGTATGTAGGAGGTTTCAACATTAAATTCAAAATAAGAGATTAAAAATGTAATTTGTGTTGTTTTTATTGAATTTGATGCAAAATGTTGCTTTGATATGATGTTTAATCGAAGTTTTACTTATTCATAGTCTGTGTGATTGTATTACTTGTAGTCAACATTAGATTTCTTTTTTTTTTAAACTTACTAAAAAAAGAAGAAAGAAAGATTTAAGAAAAAAAAGGAAATATTTTAAATACAATTTTTCGTTTTGATTGTTTTTTCCTAATGATTTTAATTGTGGTGCCATTTTGCTTTAATTCTATGTAAAAGTCTGCTCAATGTGGTTTGGAGTCAGCCCATTTCTTGTTATGAATGTGAAATGTTCCCATACAGTAAATTACATATTAGTTTCCTTTGAGTTTGCTTTTATTTTGAAAGATCCGGCTGTACCTCCTGTTTCCTGCTGTCACGCACTCAGTTCAGTCGGTCAAACAGAGACTATCACTGCTCGTTTTAGAGGTTAATCTGATGCATATTAATTAAACCAGTTTATTATTTAACAGTCTTTAGTTTTACCTTGGAGTAATCCACGTTGCTGAGTCCTCCGCAGCAGTCCAGCGGCACAGGGTACTTGTTTTCCCCGGGATTACCGTCCTGCACAGCGGCCACGTCGCTCGTGAGCACGGGGGACCACCAGCCGTCATATATGTGTGAAAGATCACGAAAATTACACCATTTTGAGTGCAAAGTCCTTATTTTTCGTGGAAAGAGATGTGCAGTTGCTATGAAGTAGCTACACAAGTGCTGATAACCTCTCACCCCGCGCAATGAACTCTGGGAAATGTGGTTCATAGTATACAGCAGTTACAGTGGAGAGAAGCAGTAGTATTGGTGTCTCACGTGCACATATTCTGCATTTCAATTAATTCAAAGGGGGAAAATAAGACTTTTGCATTAAAAAAGTTAAAAAATATGATGTTTGTTATGACTCAAACTAGTAACAGTTTATACAGCAACCTATTTAGAGAGAATTATTTTAATTTTAGAATTTGCATCTATGAAAATGTAGTTTTCAAAAGTATTTATTTTGTACAAGGTCAATGTGTGTTTCATTTAATTTAGTCTAGATTTTTATTTTCTTATTGTTTATCCTTATTTAAAATGTTCCTTATCCAGTCTTCTCTTTCCACTCCTGTCTTATTACTTGTTACTCTTATTCTCCTCTTTGTTATTTACTCTTCTTCAAAATGTTCTTTCCTCCATTTCTCCACATCCTTATTTCCCATCTTCCCTTTTCCTACCTCTTGTCTCTTCCTCCATGTTCTCTTTTCTTATCCCTCTCATCTCCTTTTATCTTTCGCTATCTAATCCCTCCATTCCTCACCTCTTTTCTCGTCTTATTTTACCTCCTTGCTTCTTTTCCCCATTTTTCTTTCATTCTCTCTTGAGAAGGAAAACTCAATGTTTTCCTTCCCTCCATCTTAATTGTATTTACTGCCTCCTCTTTTCCTCTCTCTTCCTCTCCCTTTCCTCTCTGTTTCCTCCTCCTCTGTCCCCATCCTTTGTTTACCTCTCATATCTAATTTTACTCAAGTCCTCTTCTCCTTGAATATCTTAGTAATTTCCTCTCCCCTTCATCTCTTCACCACTTCACTGTCCTCTGATCTTGATATTGTTTTTTCTCCTCTTGTTTGTTGACATGTTGCTATTCATCTCCTGGCTCTCTCCCCCCCTCTTCTCTTTTGATTGGCTCCTCAGACCCCCTGCTGTGGATCAGAAGCCCCATGTGGAGGAGACATGGAGGGATATACTGTCCGCTCATCAGAGGAGAGAACTCCAAACATGTAAAACCAGACGAGCATGACATCCAGCCTGCAGATGGACATTATCTCTCATTAGGTCTCTCTCCTCCATCTCTTCATCCTCTTCCTCCTCACTTTCTCCTGCACCACATGCAAAAAACATTTTTGTTTTTGAAAAAGAGGCATAATATTGAGTTCATGTTTGGATACACTGACTTTGTGGGGCTTTTATTTTGAAAAACAGGCCTAATCTTGAGTTAATGTTTGGAACGACTGTCTTTGTGGGTCTTTTATTTTGAAAAATAGGCCTAATCTTGAGTTACCATTTGGATACACTGACTTTGTGGGGCTTTTATTTTGAAAAACAGGCCTAATCTTGAGTTAATGTTTGGAACGACTGTCTTTGTGGGTCTTTTATTTTGAAAAATAGGCCTAATCTTGAGTTACCATTTGAATACACTGATTTTGTGGGGCTTTTATTTTGAAAAATAGGCCTAATCCTGAGTGTACCATTTGGATACACTGACTTTGTGGGGCTTTTATTTTGAAAAATAGGCATAATATTGAGTTAATGTTTGCATACGTTGACTTCGTGGGGCTTTTATTTTGAAAAATACGCCTAGTCTTGATTTACCATTTGGATACACTGACTTCGTGGGGCTTTTATTTTGAAAAATAGGCCTAATCTTGAGTTACTCTATGGATACAATGACTTTGTGGGGCTTTTATTTTGAAAAGTAAACCTAATCCTACAATTCCTGTTTGAAAACAGTACACTTGGGGCTTTTATTTTGAAGGTTATGATTGTTGATGCATAAATGTGGCGCTACTTTTACTTACTTTATTACTGCTGCTTATTAGTACAGCGGATAAACTCTCATATTATAACAATTGTGCATTTTATGAGAAAAGCATGACATTTCTAATAGTTAGTGCGTTTATTTTCAGATGTGGAGGGAAGTCAGATTTGACCTGTGAGGACCGTGAGAGGTCAAATCCAAGATGGCCGCCAGTCTCTCAGGTCAAATGTTCAAACACACTTAATTTTGGAACCAAACATTGTAGAAAAACATTTAAGGTGTCATATCCAACTAAATTAGGGATGCCCAATCATTTGGTGATACTTTTGAGATTGCCAGAATTCACGAAAATGCATTTAGGTGAAGATAAAGGTAGAAATTGACCAAAAATAAGCTGTCAATCAGTTGAAAATTGGAAATTATTTATCGTGTGTGTGTGATATCAACTTATCATCAGCTAGATACATGACTTCAAAGTAACAGTCAAATCCAAGATGGCAGCCAGTCCTCTGTGTTTAATGTCCACGTTTTTTTAAATGTTGGAACCAAACGATGTAGAAAATAATGTGTCATTTAATGTGTCATTTCCACCTAAATTGGAGATGCCCATTCATCTGATGATACTTTTGAGATCGCCAGAATTAAAGACAATTAATTTAGATCAAGGACAAGGTCAAATTAAATTAAAAACGTTTGGATTCGACCTATGCAATATAGTGAAATGTGCTTCAATTTTGAAACTATAGGGATAATAATACAAAATAATAGACCCATGGTGCTAGTCTATTTTAATGATGATAATAATACAGATCTAAAACAGTCTCCAGAACAGAAACATAGTGCAGTGCACTTCAGTGCAGCTTTGGCACACTTGCATCGCCCAGTGCACCCTTTCTGGCAGCGACAGTGGATCAATTGGCACGATTTTGATGCTTCAGGTAGAGTGGTCCAAAGTGGCTGCCACCCAGTTGTTTCCTCTGTCCAGCCCCAGTCAGACGGCTCTGGCATCTCTGGATCCAGGACCAATGCCTGGTTCCAACAGTTGGCCTGGTAGCAAGTGCGCTTGATGTGCTGCTTCAGTGCTGCCTGGGTTGGAGGAATGTTCTCTAGAGATCTAGACTTCTGTGTGAAGAGCTGTTTCCTGGCATCATTCACCTCCATGCTCTCACTGGTTCGGTCGTACATCAGCACCACAAATCGCTCCAGCAGTAACATTGATCCTTCACTGACCTCACTTGGCATGCATAGGAGTTCATTGAAAGCACCAGTCACCTCTGGGAAAGACTTCCACGTTTCCCAGGCAGTCTTCTTCCCTCTGCCAGCGAAGGTAGAGACGGTGTCACACCCGGTGAAAGCGTGAAGGACTGGGAGAGTCAGACACTTTGTTGGATTCATTGTGGCAACAATTTCATGAACAGCTATGTAGTGAAAGCTTGATCCAACACCAAAGGCAACCCACAGCTCATCAGGAGCTATTTTGCTGAATGAAGCCACAGCCAGTACCACCACATCGGTATCAACTGTACGTATGGTCACCTTCTTACACCCCTTTTGCACAGCATCTGCCACATGCAGAAGTAGACGAGTGTCGGCCTCCTCTTGAGAACACGGGGCAAGGCAGGCTAGACTCAGCAGGAGAGCAGAGGACTCCACTTCCATCCGTTGCATACAGTTCCTTGCCCTCTGCGAGAGGAAGATGAACAACTCTGTGAGGCAGGAAAGCAAACAAGTTGGTTTTGTTCTCATCGCATCGAAGAAACTCCTTCCAGTTCTTTGGCATCACAGTAGAAGGAGCCACCCTTTTCCTGAAGCCTTTTCCCCTCTGTTGTCTGGTTGAGGCTTACATCCCAGAGAAGGTCAATGCGGCTGCTTTTCTCAAGTTGAGCAGAGATGTATGGTGCAAACACTCTATCTCCATACTCTTGAAATGTTCTTGATGTTCCAGGATTTAACATTTGAACCACAGCTGCACCATCGAAGATTGTTGCATCAGCCATAGGTACACTACTGTTTTCAAGCAGATCTGATTCTAGGCAGCGAAGTAGATCTGCTTTAACCCCAATCCGAATTTTGCCTCCAGTCGACAGAGCTGGTGGGGATCCCTGGTTTTCATGGGAGAAGACATTGTCGATGTCTCCATCTCGTGTTTGACAGGAGATGTACAGCCTCGAAAAGAGACCACAGTCACTCTTCAGTGCTGCAAGCTGTGCCTTTTGTTTCGACTTCATCTTGACCGGTGGCCTACTGAACAGTGGCAACTTGTTCTTTGGAAGTGTTTGTGTGACAGGTGTTGTACACTGTTCTAGCCTCTCTTTCACAAACGTGGTGTACTGCTCCTCACCAAGGGTCTTGATCCTTCTCACAGTTTCAGCCACTTTGATGTCCATGATGTCCCTTGTGTCAATGACTAGTAAATCTTGGCTGTGTTCTAGGAATGGATTTCCCATCTCTTCCAGCACTGTCACAAGTGCTTTAACTTCCTTCAGAAATGCTGCTTGTACGCCAGGTTGCTGGTCGTGATGACGGTGCCCAGTGTCACTAGCACTATGCTGTTGCTCAAACTCTGTAGTGATCCTGGAAATTTCTGGCCCTGCTACCATCCAGCGTCTAAGTGCTCCTGGATTGCCAGTCAGTCCAATAGCCCCACCAGAACCTTTCACCATTGCATTGTTCTGCTCATGGCACTGGTCGAGTGCCATGGCAGAGAACTTGTTGCTGGTTGTGTGCACCACAAAATGTCCAGACATGAATTCTGCTAGGACATGTGGATGTTTTTCAGCGAGAGTCATCATTAGGGTTGGGTACCGAGAACCGGTTCTGAACATTCCGAACATTTCGATTCCAACGGCATCATTTAGAAATGTGAATTTCGGTTCCGCTTTTCGATGCCTGAGGAAATGTTTCTCGCCGCTCTCTGTAGCCTACTGTATGACTGCGGCGGGGCGGGAAATGTAGCGTTGTACCTACACTTCCTACAGCGTAACCTGAGACCAGGGCCGGCCAACAGCTAACAGCTCTGGGAGGGGAAAAAAATGTTTTGACCGTTGGTGCTCATCCTAATTTTCGGCCTTGATGTAACAACATTCATAATTAAGTAAATGTAACACCCTTTTCATCCCGGTTACACTTTTCATTTTCCCTGTACGATGGGCGCTGTAAGTGATGAAAATGGGGGATGTTGGCTTATCTGGCACCCGCAGCTCACAGCCAAAGTGCGAGTGAGCGTGGGAGCGAGCGAGGGAGAAAGGGAGGGTGCACCGGTACGCGCTGTTGTTATTAGCATCTGGTGCTAGCTGCTCTAACGGAAGAAGAAGATGTTTCTACAACAAGGTGGAGGAGAGTCCTCTCCAGTCAGACTGAGAGGCTGATAACTACAGCTCAGTGAGGTAAAGGACTCTGAGTGTTTAGATAGTTCACTTTAGTCTAAGTTATCTCAGTGGGTCTCTAACGTTTTGATCACAATTTATGTAAACAAATGTTTCCAAGGCAAGGCAAGGCAAGGCAAGTTTATTTATATAGCACTTTTCAACACAAGGCAATTCAAAGTGCTTTACAAAAAAATAAAAGACATTAAGAAAATGGCATTTAAAATCAGTCATTAAAAAGAAAAGCTAATAAAATAAACATTAAAAGAAAAAATACATGGATAAAAGTTACAGTGCAGTCTAAGATAGGAATAGTTCAATTAAAAGCAGCGACAAAAAGAAAAGTCTTCTTGCTGGATTTAAAAGTAGTCAGAGTTGCAGCGGACCTGCAGGTTTCTGGGAGTTTGTTCCAGATATTTGGAGCATAATAACTGAACGCTGCTTCTCCATGTTTAGTTCTGACTCTGGGGACAGAAAGCTGACCAGTCCCTGAAGACCTGAGAGATCTGGATGGTTCATCATTTAGCAGGAGGTCAGAAATGTATTTTGGGCCTAAACCATTCAGTGCTTTATAAACCAGCAGCAGTATTTTGAAATCTATTCTTTGACACACAGGAAGCCAGTGTAAAGACTTCAGAACAGGAGTGATGTGATCCACTTTCTTAGTGTTAGTGAGGACTCGAGCAGCGGCGTTCTGAATCAGCTGCAGCTTTCTAATAGATTTTTTAGTGAGACCTGTGAAGACACCATTGCAGTAGTCCAGTCTACTGAAGATAAAAGCATGGACAAGTTTTTCCAAATCCTGCTGTGACATTAGTCTTTTAATCCTATATATATTCTTTAGGTGATAGTAGGCTGATTTAGTAACTGTTTTAATGTGACTGTTGAAACTCAGGTCAGAGTCCATGACTACACCTAGATTTCTGGCTTTATCTGTTGTTTTGAACATTGAAGCTCAGCGCTAACTTTTATACGTTCTGCCTTGGCTCCAAAAACCATTACCTCAGTTTTATCTTTGTTTAATTGGAGAAAGTTCTGACACATCCAGTCATTGATTTGTTCAATGCACTTACTCAGTGTTTGAATTGGAGCATAGTCTCCTGGTGAAATTGTTAAGTTAATTTGTGTGTCATCCGCATAGCTATGGTAACTTATTTTGTTGTTTTTCATTATCTGAGCCAGTGGTAGCATGTAGATGTTAAAGAGAAGAGGCCCCAAGATGGAGCCTTGAGGAACCCCACATGTCATATTTGTCAACTCAGATGTGTATTTAACTATAGAAACAAAGTTGTTTCTGTCCTTTAAGTAGGATTCAAACCAATTTAGAACTGTTTCCGAAAGTCCCACCCAGTTTTCCAGTCGGTCTAGTAATATGCTGTGGTCAACAGTGTCAAACGCAGCACTGAGATCTAATAATACTAACACTGAAGTTCTGCCACTGTCTGTGTTTAAGTGGATGTCATTAAAGACCTTTACAAGAGCAGTCTCAGTGCTGTGGTTTGGACGAAAGCCTGACTGGAACACATCGAAACAGTTATTTAAATGCAATAAATTACTCAACTGTTGAAAAACAACTTTTTCAATGATTTTACCTAGAAATGGCAGGTTTGATATGGGCCTGTAATTGTTCATTACTGAAGCATCTAGATTATTCTTTTTTAAGAGCGGTTTAATGACTGCAGTTTTCAGGGCCTGTGGAAAAATACCTGAGTGAAGAGATTTGTTTACTATATGAAGTAGATCTGAGGCCATCCAAGGCACTCCTTTATAATTATTGGCATAAAACAGGTTTGAAATCATTCCAATGTATACTATAGGACAGTAAACCAGACATATCGTTTTAAACTGGAGAGATAAAGAAATATGCATAAATAAAATAGTAAAATAAGATATGAATGAACAACAAAAATAAAATACGTTACATGTATTTGTTATTGGCTATGGGTTAATGGTTATGTTCACACACTTATTTAATTATTAAAATGTAAACCGATATTTTTCATATGGGTGTTTAGAGTTGTACCCCCTAGATCTAGTCTCTAGTCATTCTGCTTAAAGTGCACCAGATTGAAGCATTTTACTTTAAAATGTTCAAACATTTCTTCCCGGTATGCCTGAGAGGCAGATATGCTTGTTTTTCTCAACAAGAACTGTTTTTAAATGGGAGGGGGTTCCTTTAAAAGTTGGACTGTTGCACTGTTGTAGCTTCAGTGGTTCTCAGGTTACAGTTACATAGCAGTGAATATAAACAGACTGATTAATGTGAGTATTACTGTAAACTAACCTGTGTAAAAGTTTCTCGAATAAATGTAATTTTTTTGGTGGAAGAAGCATGTATCATTTTTTTACCCTGCCCCTCAAAGAATCGGAATTGAGAACCGTTAAGAACCGGAATCGAAAAGTAGAATCGGAATCGGAATCAGAATCGTGGAAATTCAAACGATACCCAACCCTAGTCATCATGTCACGGATGTGTACGGAAAGCCATCTGGAGTAGTGTGTGTGATCTAGGGCAAACATCCAAGGCATGATCTGCTGTTCCGAAACTTGCAATGTCAGCCTGTACCAGGGTGTTCGTCCAGCCACTGTCTTCCAGCTAGTCTCCCAGCAACTTCAACATGGTCATCTCATTGTGTAGACCACCAAACATGATCACAAAGTGATCCTCTCCATAAGTGGCTGGCCAGGTCCACTGGACTTCCTTAGCAAGAGCATACAGTGGTCAGCTACAAGGACAGGAATCTGACCAGGGTTCACGTGCTGAACTGCTGCCTTGACGATGTCCATGGAGTGACGTATCATTGCCACTGAGTGTGCATTGTCAAGAAACAGAGGCAATAGTGCGGTTATTGCTGCAGGTGGGATGACAGCTTGGTGCGCATCAGCGTGGTAGGCAGACCACGATATCCAGCCATCCATGGTAGACTTTTCAACAGCTGTCTTGACTTTGCTGAGCCATGCATACATATCTTCTTTGACAGCTGCAGCAGTCAGGAGGTTGGGAGGTCTCACAGGACCTTGTACAGCCGGCGCACTGAAGACCTTTGTTTTTAGGGCTGCTGGTGGCACAATTGTGTAGGCTGATGGCAGAGGTGTCACTGACTTGGTGGAAGAGCCACCCTGACCAATCACTAGGACACCATGATCAGATAGAACTCTACAGAGAATGCATCTATACCCAGTTAGTTGAAGCATGGATATACACAATACATAACTGCGCCACATCTGCCACCAGCACACACA
Source organism: Pogonophryne albipinna (assembly GCA_028583405.1). Lineage (NCBI taxonomy): Eukaryota > Metazoa > Chordata > Actinopteri > Perciformes > Artedidraconidae > Pogonophryne > Pogonophryne albipinna. Next base: position 41,098,646 of record CM053248.1, read on the forward strand.
CACACACACACGATAAATAATTAGCAATTTTGCAAATTTCAACTGATTGACAGCTTATTTTTGGTCAATTTCTACCTTTATCTTCACCTAAATGCATTTTCGTGAATTCTGGCAATCTCAAAAGTATCACCAAATGATTGGGCATCCCTAATTTAGTTGGATATGACACCTTAAATGTTTTTCTACAATGTTTGGTTCCAAAATTAAGCGTGTTTGAACATTTGACCCGAGAGACTGGCGGCCATCTTGGATTTGACCTCTCACGGTCCTCACAGGTCAAATCTGACTTCCCTCCACATCTGAAAATAAACCTTATGGTATGCACTAACTATGCTAGAAATGTCATGCTTTTCTCATAAAATGCACATTTGTTGTGCTTATCCGCTGTTGTTTGCACATTAAAGCTTTCACGAAAGAGGCACAAATCACAAATATGAACCTGAAGATGAGCACAATATGTCCTCTTTCAGCCATTTTGATAGATAGCATATTGACAGTATTCAAACATCAACCATGCAACTTAAATATATCAATACAAATGTCTTTAGATTGCATGAATAACAGCATGTGATGTTCTGCTTTATTACTGTGAACGATGACTGACCTTTCTGTCTATGCTATCATGGGAGTTTCATAGCGTCAGGATTATTTCTCATCTGTGTAATGATGATTCAAAGCTTCCACATGTACAGAGAGATTGTTGAAAGACAAACATTTAGCCTCCTGCTGTTTCTCTCGCTGTGAGAGACGGAGCTGCAGGAAATGATTCTGTCTGATATGCTGTGTTTACCTGTGAGGAACAATACGTGTGAGATGTGTGTGTGTGGCTTTCTTGCATGTGTTTTTATACTTTAATATGTTTTTGTACACTGTGAGGACCTACAGGCCTGAGGAACCGAAAGAGATTGGTCCTTAGTGATCTTTTGCAACAGCTTTGTATATTATCTGTGCAGTATTATGTTTATATACCAACCATTACACACCAAGGCAATATGATTGTGTAAACCAAATTGGCAATAAACGTGATCGTCATTGTGTATTCAAGTGTTTTCATTGATTTCTATTGACTGCTATGCAAATGTTGTGTATACCTACATCCCTGACATCACTATGTAACCCTCGCACTTCTATTGGCTAGCGCTCCAACACATTGTTCGTGATATAAGGGACGGGACATCTCTAGGCCAATCACAACAGAGCCGGCCAGCCAACCAATCAGAGCAGACTGGGTTCTGGTTTCAGACAGAGGGTGAAAAGAGGTGCTGCAGCACAGACAGTATGAGAACAATAAAGAGCTTTTTACACGGGAACGCAAATTAACCGAATTCGAAATAAGAAAAGTCTTCCTTTCACACGGATACGGCTCAATAAACGTGTCCCTTCACACGAGACCGCTGGAGACGCTGTAGTACATATGCCGGGCCTGTAAGTGGCGCTGTACTTCCGCCACAAAATACACCAAAAGCAGCGAAGAAGACCCCTGAGCATGGTTGCCATGGTCGCCTGGTTGCCCTTCTGTTTATGCCCCGCGGTGGATTTAGCAACATGTAGTTCTTGTACTTGTTGCTGATGGTTGTGGTAGAGGAGCTGTAGATTTTGCAGAAACATCTGTAGCATGGTCAGTAGCTAGCAGAGGTGGGGAGAGGCGGGGCTATGGCTTCATCGTTATCAGGAAATGATCGTATAGGACGTACACACGGAGCCGTTTGGCCCCCCAGAGCGTTCCGTTTGCAGATCTATCCACCTTGGAACCCGTTATCGTTTGCGGGGTCCGTTTCCGCGGTTCCGTTACGGCCTCGTGTGAACGAACGCGAGAGAAAAATTTGCGGATACAACACGTTTCGTTCTCGTGTAAACAGCGCCTAAGAAACACCAAGCAGTCTCCCAGGTGCATAAGAAAGCTTTGTTATACAACATGTTACTCTTTCCTTCTTGCATCAATGATTCTGTCCCCCAGTTTAAAAGTAAACACACGCTTGCATCATAGTTAACCTTTGATTTGAAGACTATGTGGAAACTGAGTAACAGGCGGCACCGTGACAACAGCTCGCCTGTGTGCATTGAAGCGTGGACCCATCCACGCTGTTTATTTTCCTATTTCAATCATAACCAATAGTGTTTGCAATTACCTTTGATGATGGTGTGTGTGTATGTTTGATCGTGTGTGTGAAAAGCCATCACACTTCCTGTCCAATCCACGGAAAAGTAAACAAGGTCACAACACTGTGAATGGCTAACAGCGTGTGTACATGGAAGCATGTGTGTGTCCTGCAAACTAAACAGACACTGTATGTGTGTGTGTGTGTGTGTGTGTGTGTGTGTGTGTGTGTGTGTGTGTGTGTGTGTGTGTGTGTGTGTGTGTCTCTGTGTGTGTGTGTGTGCATGTGTGTGTGTTGTTAACTGTGTTCGTTATTCTCACGTCCAGGAGAGAAGCTTTAGAAAAGGAGACTAAATGGAGTCTCTGAAAAGTTTCAAATGGGTACTTTAATTAATAAAGGCGCGGTAGTGTTACAAGCAGAATATTGTTCAGTCAGAAAAACAGCTGTGTTCTGGCTCTCATGAGCAAGGGAAGAGGCCGAGCTCCACCTCTCCAGCTGTTATATCTCCTCTGCTGGCTCCTGCCCGTGTGCCGGTTGGCGTTGCTGGGGGCCGGCCCTCCACGTCTCCAATGTTTGTTGTTGCGTATAACAGAGGATTCAGACATTGTACATTAAATATATAACTAAACACGCCTTTTCTCCTCCTTATCTCTTTCATGACTTTTCATTTAATACATTTTAAACGCTGTAATCAATACTCCAAAAATACCGGAAATACTTCACATGTGGTTTCATTTCCGGTAGTTCCGGATGTTGTCTCATGCTACCCACGTCTGTAAACAAACGTATTCAAATAAACTGTACCTTCATTTAATATTCAGCAATAATAATATCTCGACGTCTATAGTTGTAGTGTTAAAATCAGTAGGTTTTGGTGTGCAACACTCCGTGTCATATCGCTACTAAATTCACCTCTATAGTAAATGGTATATTAGCCACATGCTAAATGCTAACCGGAGATGAAGGATTTTCAGAATAAAAGCTTAACAACTGGTTGTGCACAAGAACTTCTGTTTTTTCAGTATATAACAGCATTTAAACTGACGGTATGTTTAAGGTACTTTATGCCATCAAAACATTGATTTTAATTTCTAACCGTGTGTATGTGTGTGTGGGTGTGTGAGTGTGTGTGAATTAGAAACACAAGAGAACTAGAAAAATATTAAAAATAATTCAAAAAAATATATAGTAAAATATAACAGTATTTACATTGCAATAGAAGGAATAAAATATGGAATAAAAATCAGCAATAATACAAAATATTGTGTATTATTGTACAGAATGTTTTTGGTCATATACGCACCTCAAAGAGTGAATCATACCTGGTTATTATTGGTATGGATATCACACACACATCACGCCTGAGCCCGGTGTGCAGAGAGGTTGGATGTCAGGAGTGATGTTTTCTGTCATCCCTTCAATTAACAATGATGATAACAACTCAGCCTCTACAAATCGTCCCCTGTAACAAAACAGAAATTCAGTTCCACATCCCAACAACAATCCCTTTCTCTGCCAGCTCTCATATAACAGACAGCCTTATGCTGGTCTTTGTTGTTTTTCTGCTACTTCTGAACATTCACCGTACATGGAGTCCGTTTTAATCAAACTCTGGTGCTCTTTGTTTGCAGTAATTGTTGGCTTTGATCATTTCCGATGAACCCTTTCCTGGTACATTTGCAGCGAGAACATCGAGTACTATGAACACATTGTAGGGAAGTTAACCAAAACACAGGATGATGGGCATTTATTGAGATGGACGCAGATAAACAACATGAATAGGAGAAGACTTACTTGGTTTTCTGCAGAAGTCCAATGTTTGCTTGACATCCGAGCCAAGGAGAACATACGTAATATGAATATACGATATGAATACCAAAGCTTTAACATCATTTACATATATACACTTGTTGATTACCACGTTAACATTTTTCCACACCAACTTTCTGACCGATAACAAACGCTTCTGTGAGTACAACAGCTTGTTCTGCGGCCGTCCAAAGAATAAAATACCGTTTTAAATCATTTTTTTCCACATTGAAGCTACTCAAAGATAATATGTTTCCGACATAAAAGTGAATTACATCTTAGAGCAACTTCCTCTTCAAATCTCAGGGGTGACGAGGTTATTATGTTTCTGTCTTCTCTCAAATTCTTGGTGTTTATAGTGAACAACTGGATAGTTTCTCAATACGGAGGCACCTAAAAGCCATTCAAATGAAACTGAGAAGGGAACTATAGTCATAGTTATTGTTAAAACGCCTTGCAACTTTCAAACTTTATGCAACCTGATACCTCATTCACACCAACGGTGTTTCAGGGCCGGTTCGGAGCTGGAGCTTGAAAAGCACCGGGTTTTCCTGTTCACACCGCAGCGGAGCAGCCTCTTAGCTCCAGAATCCGGTTTGTTTCAAGCTCCAAAAAATTGTCCGGCCAGAGCAAAAGCACCGCATACGTCATGCTTACGTCGAGGCGGGGGCAGGGGCGGGATCAACTCCTGAACAACAACAAAAAGCCGCCGTTTTATCCAGTTTGTACACAACGATGGAGAAACTTAACAAGCAGCAGGGGTCCACTGAAGAGACCAGCTACCTACTGGGAAGAGGTACAGAGGAAGCTGGAGCACAATCGGCCATTGTTGTTGTTGTCGGTGTGAGCTGTGAGGGGTTTCCGTGCGGTTTGGCTTTATGAAGCAGGCACGCAAACGGTTACGTCATGACGCAAACGATGACGCAATGACGCAGCACCAGTCGGACTCTGGGCGGTGTGAAAAGAGCCGGAGCTAAACCGAAGAACCGGTTCTGAACCTGAAAAGCTCTAGCACGGAGCTTGAACCGGAGTTGCGTTGGTGTGAATGAGGTAACAGAGGAGAATTCAGCCTAAAAGGTCAGGGACCAAGATAATGCTAATGAACGACTTTAGGATTGAAACAGTTGACCATCCACTCACTTGCAAACTACTTTGGTATTTGAAATATGATAATGCAGGGTTGCCAACTCTCACGCATCTGGCGTGTGACACACGCTTTCACTCTCAATCTCACGCTCTCACGCTGCCCAAACTATTCTCACGCCATAACAAGAATACCGAAGACTAGAAACGGTTTTGAAAACTGTTGTCACGTAGTGATCGTCTTCTCAATAGAACATCTTTGATAATGTCTTCTGGCCAATCAGAATCAAGATAACGGCGTGGTGTTGTTGCAGGAAGTCCCGACGGAGAATACTTTTGCTGTAGTACATCTCTATACATCGATACAACATTACGTGTTGATAGAAATCAACACGTAATGAAATAAGACCCCACGGTTTGATGATTGGTAGGTGTGTGGGCTGTCTTTCATTTTGACACACAGAACAATGGGGGCTATTCACCCTTATCCACAATGTAAAGTAATTCACACAGCCTCTTCCCTCTGTGAGGAGCAGCAGGTTCAGCTTTCAGAACAAAGTAACACAAAACTAAAATGGCATTCATTTTTTAAATGTGTAGTAATAGATTTATTTATTTTTCTTCTCAAGAGACCAGAATGTGTGCAGGGGTTGGGTTTTCAGCATGTCAACTCTTTCACCTGTGGGGAAATTGCAGGATTGGCTCCAGGTCGCCCTTTTTATTTACTACAAGACAAATGTGCCTTTTTGTTTCATACAGTTCAATTTGGATTGAGACAGGGAAATAATCTAAACCTCACGCGTGGCGTTTCACTGTCAAGGGGGCGATATAGCGTGTATGTAATTACATTGCAAATACTCACTTGAGCCCCACCACTGTATGGGTTAGCCCTACCATAGATTACCCAACACAAATACTCTGGAGCCAATAAGTCAATTAATTGCTTATCGCGACAGGCACACAATAAAACAGTGGAAACAAACATGTGTTTGACTTTCATTAGTGAATGAAACTGTGTGCCCTTTATAGTCTGTGTCCAATATTGTGTATTTGTATATATTATATATCCTATATGCAGTGACGTGCGGTGAGGTTCATGGCTGGTGAGGCACTGACTCTTTCAGAGTCAGATTTACAAATATTATATATTTTGACCTTAAAGGTGGCGGGGTAGGTAATTTTGGAGAAACCAGCTCGAGTGCGCTAGAATTTGAAAATACACAGCCCCTCCTCCAACACACACGAACGTGCACATGACCAATGAGGGCACGAGATAAGTTTGTGCACAGATGGAAGGCTGACAGGCAGGTTATTTTAGCCGGGCCGGCTAAAATGAGTGGTCGTGCTTTTTACAGTACTACGGCTTCCACAGATGAAATGTTTTTATGTATTTTTTGTCAAAGCACTTCAGATATTCATTGCTATCGGGATGTTAAGAGCATTCCATGGAATATAACAACAAGTGTATATCGTGCCGGTTTCTCAAACTTACCTACCCCACCTTTAATCGAAATATTCTGTTATTTTCAAAAGCTTTTTTAGTCTGATGCTTCGATTCATTTTAAACAGACCGTTCAACAAAAGGATAGCCTACCCAAAATCTAAATATTGGATTGTTCTCTCTTAGTAAGATCCAATTTTCATTACAAATGTGGTCTTACCTTGACTTGAAGATGAAGTCCATGCTCTCCTTCTGGACAACAATCTTTATTACTTTTTTGTAAAAGTCCTCCTTATCTTCCTCTAGTTTCAAAAGCCTAGCTTGTTGTTAATGTTTTCGTCTATCGTCTCTGCGTAGAATAACAGTAGCAACAAGAACCTGTGGGCTCACTTGCGCCCCCTTCAGTGCGGCAGAGGTTGTGGCTGCCTCCCCTGGTGCTTTTTTCATTGCCGTTGTATGATGAGACCAGCGAGCCTAAATATCATATATACGTGAAATAAGTTATTTAGAGACTATGGATGGCGAGGATAAATGTAATAAAGGGATCTACAAACATTACATTGGTGACATACAGTGAGATGGTGCAGGCATGCGCTTAGGGCCCGCTTTCCAGCCAGTTTCTGTGGGGTGACGCATTCTGAGGTGAGGCAGAGCTCATCTGTGCCTCACCTCACCACACAGTAACTGGCTTGAGCGCGCTCACAAAATAAGTGCCCGCGCTAAATTAGTGCCCGTGCTCCAGCCAGTTACTGTGGGCTTACGAGAGGCAGAGCTCGTCCCTGCCTCACTCCTCATCGCTGCCCGTAGTTGTAGCGGAGCTCGTCAAATTAGCCGATTTTTACTATAAAAAGCGATTGGAATCAAACAGAAATCACATTTACAACACAGATCAGTGGACACATTTTATTATTATTATTATTTGTATTATTATTCTTTTTTTCCGTTACATTGGAGAATGACAAGTGAGGCTCTGCCTCACCTGCCTCCCCTGACCGCACGTCGCTGCCTATATGTATGCTAAGGTCCCGCTACTGACACGATAGCAGTCATTTAGTGTGCATATGTGTAATTAAACGCATGATATCAAAATCTCACTCCAGCCAGGTACCCAAAGTTGGCAACCCTGTGATAATGTGCTGCAAATGATATGAAACATTGACTGAGTTCATGTTGAACTGCGTTTGCTTGCCTAAAAGTGGGCAAAGAGCATGATATAAAACAAAGGATGCATTTTCAGGAGAGGAGGCAGACAGAAAAGTGAAATAATCATGACATCTGATGACTGAAACATTCATGATCACAAGGTCCATCTGGTTCAGTGTGTGTGTTTGTGTGTGTGTGTGTGTGTGTGTGTGTGTGTGTGTGTGTGTGTGTGTGTGTGTGTGTGTGTGTGTGAAGCCTTTAAGCACATGCGATGTCCTCACCTGTAGTCTGAGTTTCGAGGGGGAATTTTCTGCAGACGGTTAACGAGTCGATGAAACTCAATCGACCCAAAAGGAACAAAGCTGCGGTCAGTAGAGCCGGCCGACAGGTTCATGTTCTGTAATCTTCCATTAGACATTTTTGGCCTGAACAAATGAAAAAGAAGAAGCTGTACTTAACTCCGGATATGGAAACCAACTTTTTATTTGGAGCCACTTAAGGACAGGGGATGTTGCATCATCACCAAATGGATATCTTTTAAGTTGACATGGCACACTTGGAAAACAATAGTTTATTTAGACATCAGGCCATTAGTTGTCCCAAAGAAGCAGAACAGAGTGGACCCAAATGCAGATTGATCAACAGAAAAATAATTTAATTCAACATTAAGAAAACAAGAAGGCCTAAAAACCTTTCTTTATAAAAAAGCCTTTGATTAAACTTGTGTTTCTTTTTTTCTATTACGCCTCTTGTAGCACTTTGGGATTACTTTTAGCAATGAAAGGTGCTTTATGAATAACATTTATTATCATTATTGTTATTATGTCAATCCAGGAACTCACCCCTAACCCTAGCTCTGTCTGTCAGAGAAGTCTTAAAGGTCACCTATCATATCACTATTTTTAGGCAATAGCATACAGTAGGTCTCAGATGTATACAAATATATGAAAAAACATGTCTATGAAGTGTTAGGAAAAAAGAACAGATCACCCATTCTGTGCCTCATATCCCTCTATTTCACTTCCTGTTTCAAAAGTGCTGATTTTACGTATAAAGTTTAAACAAATACAAATATTTGATTAAAAAAGAGGGGCGGAGCTTATGCCTGCTCATGCGTGAGATCTACCGGCAGATGCTGCCGTGATGAAACGCCATATCATGGATTATCAAGGATTCTCTCTGAAACAGTCTGGAGCTCAAAGGCTTTCTCTCTTGCCGGTTATACCACAAGGTGAGTTCCTTTTTACTTCCTGCTTCTTCACACACATGCTCTCCAGTACAGGTTAGCTCTGAGTGTTAGCGATGCTAATGTAAACACCGACCATATTACGTACAAAACAGTCGGGCATTGTTTCTGATAGCAACGTTTCTGATTGGGCCGTGGGTCCACATTTCAGATATTACATCATATCGGACGCAAATCTGGATCAGCTCCGTTGTTCCCCGTTTTTAGAGATTTGGGTACGGAGGAAAAGAGAGAGGGTTTTATTTTCTGACGCTGCGTGAGTTCCCCGACACACCGGGGACACATTGATGTAGAAAAGACATCAACAAGTGCATTTTGCATGATAGGTCCCCTTTAATAGGTGTAATATCATACACTTCTCTCTTTTTACTCCTATATTGGTTTTCTCTTACAGGTTTAAGCCTAATATACACAATTAATTGGTATGGTTTGGGCTGTTCTTAAGGTTTGACATAGACCAAGAGATTATTTCTGCCTGAAATTGCAGCTTCACCTCCAAAAAATAACATAACTAGTTTTCCACTCTGCACAGAAACCAGCCGTTCAAAGGAAATCAGCCTTCCCATTCATGAGCCATATTTAGCATCCTAAATCAATTCTCCAAGTACCTTTCCATTCATGCCTCCATTTACCTTGATGCATCCATTCATCAACCCATCTTCAAACCGTTACATGAAAATGATTGGATCTGGGCTACATCTTACTTTCCTCGTCTCTTTTTGCCGTAATGGTCTTTGCCTTGTTGAGTTTCTGGCAGATCATTGTACAGAGTCAGACCCCTGTAATACATAATGAAGCATTACATCATAAGATAAGATACGATAAGATAAGATTGTTGTGCCAGAATTACAAAAATACAATAAACACAGCAGCATCATAATAAAACTGTACACTAAAAGTGCAGTAAAAAGAGCAATTCAATATCTACAGGAAACATGAAACATAGACGGTCACAAAATTAAGTCAAAGTCGACTTTATTGTCAATTTAAAAATATGTTTGTACACACAGAAATACTGTTTCCCACAGTCCCGAGGTCTAAAATAACACATTCAAATACACTCAATAATTATAAAAAACCCACAAAATAACCGTTTACTTCAATGTCAATATTACCAGTATTTAGTAGTGCAAAAAACCCCGTAGTGGCAGATATGTAATATTGACAGGACAGGATATTGATAAGCAGATGAATCAAAGGAAACCTCCTCTTGTCTAACCGCCTCTGCTATCGTGAGTTTAGCTGAATTAGCTGATGATGTGTAATCTGAAACTCATCACTTTTCTTTACTGTACAACTCATCCATTGATTTGTTTACACTGCTGTCGCTCCAGCTGTAATGTACGCAACTGGTGACTGTAATTTACAGTAATATATTACATTGATAGTGTATTCAGGGGTTTCTTGTAATCCGTGCAGTAGACAGGGCGTCACTGAGTTACACAAATTAATCTTGTATTGTGTAGAAACGGATGTTGTTGTTTTGGTTTCAGGGTGTGTGCACGTGGTTACAAAGCCCCCAGGAAGTGCGCCGGACTCTGTGCCCAACATTCGTAGTGTCCTTATGGACTCTTTAGGGTTATATTTAAATATCTGTTTACCTATCATGCAAAATGCACTTGTTGATGTCTGTTATACATCAATGTGTCCCCGGTGTGTCAGGGAACTCACGCAGCGTCAGAAAATAAAACCCTCTCTCTTTTCCTCCGTACCCAAATCTCTAAAAACGGGGGATCCAGATTTGCGTCCGATATGACGTCATATCTGAAATGTGGACCCACGGCCCAATCAGAAACGTTGCTATCAGAAACAATGCCCGACTGTTTTGGACGTAATGTGGTCGGTGTTTACATTAGCATCGCTAACACTCAGAGCTAACCTGTACTGGAGAGCATGTGTGTGAAGAAGCAGGAAGTAAAAAGGAACTCACCTTGTGGTATAACCGGCAAGAGAGAAAGCCTTTGAGCTCCAGACTGTTTCAGAGAGAATCCTTGATAATCCATGATATGGCGTTTCATCACCGCAGTAGATCTCCCGCATGAGCAGGCATAAGCTCCGCCCCTCTTTTTTAAATCTTTTTTTTTTTAAATATTTATACATAAAAGCTCAACACTTTTGAAACAGGAAGTGAAATAGAGGGATATGAGGCAAGGCTAGAATGGGTGATCTGTTTGGTATTTTGAGCAAAACACTTTTAATATATCTGAGACCTGCTATTGCCTACAAATAGCATGATAACATTTCAGACAATCCTTTCTCACATATCAAGTTACTAATTGGACTAATACAAAACCAAAACTCTCGGGGGCTGAATCGTCTCAAAAGCAAAAGCAGATGGGTTACACATACAATAAAAAGCATGAATTCAAATGATTACATAAATATCTGTTTTAATACAGAAGCTTTGAATAATTCCAATTTACGCTGCATTTGGCCATCTTTTGAACCTCGGTTTCAACACTCTTTCACAACTTGTTCTGTCATGTTTACAATCAAATCCAACACGATAGAGAGGAGATTGTCCAGAATTGTATACAATCATCCCTATTTGTACATTTCTTTTCATCTTGTCCTTGACCGGGCAGACCTTCCAGAAGAGTATGCTGATTATGACTTTAAAATATGGCGTACAACTAAAACTCATTCTAAGCATACAGACACCTTTCTTCATCATCTTCTTCCTCCCCCCTCCTGATGTCTTTCCATTTTCCCCTCCTCTCCCCCCTCCTCTCCCCTCTCCTCTCCCCCCTCCTCTCCTCCCTCCTCTCCTCCCTCCTCTCCTCCCTCCTCTCCCCCCTCCTCTCCTCCTTCCTCTCCCCCCTCCCCTCCCCCCTCCTCTCCTCCCTCCTCTCCCCCCTCCTCTCCTCCTTCCTCATTATGGTGTAAATGAGGCGTCGTTTGTGAGCTCTGTATGGAAACACTGTGCTGTCTCTGAGGGTTGATTCGGACGATGATGGCCGCGTGATGGAAGCAGTTGATTGATGGGAAATGACACCAAAGTGAGATCATTAACGTGGCGGGGGAAAATATGCATTCGAGTCACGAGGAGGTCACGAAAACGGGCATTTTCATAAAAAACCCTAACCCTAACCCAGGGCTTTAACTAATTATTTTCACAGTTTGTTATTAGACCTGAGTACTTCTACTTCTACTTAAGTACAAGATATGAGTACTTCTACTTTTACTCAAATACAAGATCTGAGTACTTCTACTTTTACTCAAGTACAAGATCTGAGTACTTCTACTTTTACTCAAGTACAATATCTGAGTACTTCTACTTTTACTCAAGTACAAGACCTGAGTACTTCTACTTTTACTAAAGTACAAGACCTGAGTACTTCTACTTTTACTCAAATGCAAGATCTGAGTACTTCTACTTTTACTCAAGTACAAGATCTGAGTACTTCTACTTTTACTCAAATACAAGATCTGAGTACTTCTACTTTTACTCAAGTACAAGATCTGAGTACTTCTACTTTTACTCAAATGCAAGATCTGAGTACTTCTACTTTTACTCAAGTACAATATCTGAGTACTTCTACTTTTACTCAAGTACAAGACCTGAGTACTTCTACTTTTACTAAAGTACAAGACCTGAGTACTTCTACTTTTACTCAAATGCAAGATCTGAGTACTTCTACTTTTACTCAAGTACAAGATCTGAGTACTTCTACTTTTACTCAAGTACAAGATCTGAGTACTTCTACTTTTACTCAAGTACAAGACCTGAGTACTTCTACTTTTACTAAAGTACAAGACCTGAGTACTTCTACTTTTACTCAAGTACAAGATCTGAGTACTTCTACTTTTACTCAAGTACAGGATCTGAGTACTTCTACTTTTACTAAAGTACAAGACCTGAGTACTTCTACTTTTACTAAAGTACAAGACCTGAGTACTTCTACTTTTACTCAAGTACAAGATCTGAGTACTTCTACTTTTACTCAAGTACAGGATCTGAGTACTTCTACTTTTACTAAAGTACAAGACCTGAGTACTTCTACTTTTACTAAAGTACAAGATCTGAGTACTTCTACTTTTACTCAAGTACAGGATCTGAGTACTTCTACTTTTACTAAAGTACAGGATCTGAGTACTTCTACTTTTACTAAAGTACAAGATCTGAGTACTTCTACTTTTACTCAAGTACAGGATCTGAGTACTTCTACTTTTACTAAAGTACAAGACCTGAGTACTTCTACTTTTACTAAAGTACAAGATCTGAGTACTTCTACTTTTACTCAAGTACAGGATCTGAGTACTTCTACTTTTACTAAAGTACAGGATCTGAGTACTTCTACTTTTACTAAAGTACAAGATCTGAGTACTTCTACTTTTACTCAAGTACAGGATCTGAGTACTTCTACTTTTACTAAAGTACAAGACCTGAGTACTTCTACTTTTACTCAAGTACAGGATCTGAGTACTTCTACTTTTACTCAAGTACAAGACCTGAGTACTTCTACTTTTACTAAAGTACAGGATCTGAGTACTTCTACTTTTACTCAAGTACAGGATCTGAGTACTTCTACTTTTACTAAAGTACAAGACCTGAGTACTTCTACTTTTACTAAAGTACAAGACCTGAGTACTTCTACTTTTACTAAAGTACAAGACCTGAGTACTTCTACTTTTACTAAAGTACAAGACCTGAGTACTTCTACTTTTACTCAAGTACAAGATCTGAGTACTTCTACTTTTACTCAAGTACAGGATCTGAGTACTTCTACTTTTACTAAAGTACAAGACCTGAGTACTTCTACTTTTACTAAAGTACAAGATCTGAGTACTTCTACTTTTACTCAAGTACAGGATCTGAGTACTTCTACTTTTACTAAAGTACAGGATCTGAGTACTTCTACTTTTACTAAAGTACAAGATCTGAGTACTTCTACTTTTACTCAAGTACAGGATCTGAGTACTTCTACTTTTACTAAAGTACAAGACCTGAGTACTTC